>CBXB010000031.1:205224-219110 GCA_000817185.1 Magnusiomyces clavatus CNRMA 12.647
TTTTTTTTTTTTTTTTTTTTTTTTCTGTTCAACCACCACACAGTTTAAACAGATAAAATCATCTTTAAATATTCAAAAGCATACGAAACAAATAAACAATGGCAGCCCCAGTTATTCGTTACCCATATATAATCAACAGGTATGTTGAATCTCAATAATCCCATATCACTTTGTTTTTTTTTCCCTCAAGATCAATTAATATGCTTTATGAAACTTTTAAAAAATCCAAAACTAATTATAAAAAAACAGATTTCTTGATCCTTTATTTGGAATCACAGTTGGTGTTTTCGCTTTTGGAACTTATGAAAAAAGAGTAGGAAGGGAAGATGGCCAAAAATTAAAGGATTTGGTTACTAGAAAGTTTCAAAGAATGAATGCTGGTGCTTCAGCTGCTTCAACTACAACTACATCTAAAAACTAGATATTCAAAACTCCTACCCCCATTCATTACACATATGTACATAATAGAAATTATCTATCACGGTTTTTTTTTTTTTTTTCAACAACTACGACTAGAATACAATTGTCTAGCATACGGTCATAATTTCATATTTAATTATTAAAGGCCATACATAGTTTATTTGTTCGCCACTTTTTCGAAAAAACTAAAATAGTAAAACATAATAAAAAAGCGTTAATCGTTATTTGAAAAATTAATCTTCATCACTGTTTGCTCCACCACCATTGGATACAGAGGCTTGTTTTCTGTAGAATTCAACGACCTGTTGAGAAGTTGTGGCGTCCTCTACTCCTTTATCTTCTCTGATTCTAATGAATCGAGGAAATCGTAAAGATACACCTTTACCCAAGATGTCTATACCAGCTTGGTAGATTGGTGAAAGAGACAGATCTGCTGTCAAAACCTCCCATACCATTGTAGGTTCAAACCAAACATCTGGCTGTGCTTGGGATGCAGAGCTATATGAATAGTATCCTTTAGGCTTTTCAATAACGGTCGGGCTCAGTGATTTGTAAATTGTATCGAGCATTTCGTCACTAAACCCAGTACCGATTTTGCAAATAGTCTCATAAGTTTCTGATTCGGAGTTGTAGCATCCTAATAAAAATGCACCGTAGTTACTGGTTCTCTTACCTTTACCGTAGTAAGCTCCCAAGACTACAAGATCTAAGGAGTCGCCAACACCAGAAAGATAATCCTTTTTTAGCTTGAGCCAGTTACGACTTCGTTTACTTGGTTCATAGCCGCTTTCAGTTCCCTTTAGGACTTTAATCATTAAGCCTTCGCAGCTATCTTTAACACTCTGATCTAGAAAAGTTTGAATATCATCAACGTTATTAGATATTATTGATTGAGCAAATGCAAAATGGCCCTCTGTTGGAATAAAGTGTTCTCGTAATAGTGTGCGTCTTTCTTCGAGTGTCTTTTTTAACAGAGATTCACCATTAAGATAAAGTAAATCAAAAGCAAACAGGCATATTCGAACTTTAATTTTGTCTTCTTCGACATCCTTTCGCTTTCTAGTGGAAAGAACTTGAAATGGAAGCAACTTTCCTTGTTCTCTATCCCAAGCAACGGCTTCACAATCAATAATGTAGCTTTTCGTAATGTCTTCTTTAGAAAATTGAGCGAGACTAGAAATAACATCCGGGTATCTTTGAGACATGTCTTCCATATTACGTGAGTATACGTGTAACTTGCCATCTTCTGTATAGTGGACTTGGGCTCTTTCACCATCATACTTGTATTCACATATAAAATCTTCTCCACTAAAACGATCTAAGATCTCTGTAATGGACTTTGTTGGTTTAGCAAGCATCGGCTTCAGCGGAATACCAGCTGATATTTTGCAAGTGCTTGGAACAGCCTCGATTCCAGAAGCAATTGCTGCATCAATTATAACGCCATAGTTGGGAACTTGGCAATAAACCTCACGTATGATTTCTTCAGCCTTTGTAACGAGTTCTGGAGATACTTTGGCCTTTGATCCTGACTTTTCGTGTTCCCAAGCAACGAAAGCTTGGGCAAGCCCAGTTAAAATAGACTTTTCAGCAAGACCAATTCTTAGCTTTCCTTCTAAACTTCGTACTATAAATTTTGCTTGAACACCCTTTGAGCTTGTCAAAAGACGTTTGATAATTTGAATTTTTCTGGTTTGACTATCTTTACCAGACATGGATGCAATGCTCTTTAAGCTCTCGAATACTGATTTGACGCTTAACGGTTTAGGTTTGAACATGGTAGGTTGGTTATTTCTTGATTTTAAAGCTACCAGACCCAAATCGCCAACCTCCTTGTAATCATTTTTAATTTGAGCGTTTGTTCTTCCAGTAGCTTCAGCAAGAGCCTTAATGATCAAAGTCTCACCCAAGCCAAGTTCAAGACCAGGCTCGTACTCAGGTCCTAATCTGTTGATGCAAAGATATACAACTTTTGACAACTCTTCAGGCTTAACGCGAAGCACTTCAAGGAAAAGCTCGGATATAAATGCAATAATTTTCAAACGTTGAGTAGTAGCGTCGATTTTTTCAAACGTCTTGACAAGAAGGTCATAGTCTAACGAATTGTCGTGACTAAGTATTTTAATTGATGATGGAGGCGCTGCCTCTTTTTCAATTTCCAAAATTGATACTGGCTTGTCTTCTTCTTCTCCCGTTTTGACATCATTTTCCGCTGCTTTTAAATCTTCAGTGAGTTTGATTTGCTTCTTTGAAGGGCTACTTGGAGGAGATTCTGATCTCGATTTACGTTTGTTTGTTGCATCAGAAGGTGAATCAGCATCTATTGGTTGATCAGGTTCTTTGCTAGGTGGGGTTGCTGCTGTAGTCTCTGAAGATGTTGCCTCATCTTCGTCATCTTCTATGATTCTTGATCGACTATTTTTATTTTTTTCAGTAACCTTAGCATCTGTTTCTTCGTTGGCATTTTTGATATTTGAGGTTGTTTGTTTTTTAAAAAGACTGTCTAAAGTTTGCTGGGGCTTTTTAGATTCCAAAGAGCCATTGCTTTGTGAAAAGAAAGAATTGATTGATTTCTGTGAAACGGATTTAGGTGCAGGCATTATAACGTGTGAGTGAATAAGATGTGGTATGACACGAGGGTATGAAAAGAGTAAATTGGTGCGCTTGTAGCAAAAGGATGAAAGTCTTCTTACAATAGTCATAAAAGTATCTAGTTATGATATAATCAAAAGTCACTCTATTGCAAACTCAGTGTGATTCTTGAAGGAAAAATCATAAAACAAAAAACTAACAATTAATTTTTTTTTCTTTTTTTTTGTGTATTCAGATTTGAGCTAAAGAGAAGTATGAATAATGCTCAACTTATCTGATACAAAATTGTGTTTCGAGTTAGACTTTAGCAGCGGAGAGAATCAAAACTTTGGGAAATAAAAAAAAAGACAATTAAAAATTAGATTTTTTGTGTTTGTTTGTCCTAATATTTTTTTTCGGTAGAAAAACGCGAATTCCATTTTAGTACATAGTAAACAGCTAAGATAGATGAGTAATTAATTACATAATCGAAACCTTCAACGCCAATTATACAAACCAGCAGCAGCAGTATGTACAGTATTGTTTTTATTTTCAGACTATAGAGAAAGTGTTGGGAATAAAAGCATTGTTGAATCATTTTTTAATGTTTGGATACAGATCAATAAGATAATGGTTGAGCAGGCTATTTGAGTTGCTAATCAAATGGTAAAAGTATATGTAAAAAATGTGTGTATTTAGAATAGCTATATTACAACAGGTATTTATTTACTTGAGGTCGCTATAAAAAAAAGTTTATTCAAGCATTTACTAACTGATAATAATAGATTTACATGATTTAGTCAATCAATGGTTATCTATTAATAGATGATATTATTATTAAGTCCGATTCTAAAAAACAATAATAAAAAAATATTCAAAAGAACAAATTTTCAGACATCAACTTACTACGATGGCAAATGTATTCCAATTGTGAAAATGCGGCTTGAACAACAAAGGAAATATATATATATATACAAACCAATCAATTATTATATATAGATAATTGACTATTATTTTTGATTAAAATCTCTTTAGATTTAACTAAAATAATGATGGTCTTTTTTACAAAATTACTTGTAGAAAAAAAGAACAATTGTTATTAGTGATTAACAGTAATGAACCCTTAAATATTCAAAAAAAAAACACCTTTCAGAACAAGACGATCTCCATAATATACTTAAATTGATCAACTAGAGCTAAAAAATAATAATAATAAAAAAGCACTTAACTGAATGCGTATACACACAAGTCTCAAAGATATCAAATGCAGTTCGATATCATAAAGAAAGGTTTTTTTTTTTTTTGTTCAACTGAATAACAACCTTCTTGACCCAACCTCCTTGTTTACCAAATGTTCAAATTAGGAAAAACATAAACACCATTTTTTTGTGCTCACCCGTTTTTTGTCGCTACACGACCCAGCTCATGATTGAAAACAATACACCGACCAAACCTGTTATTGTCGCGTTGTTTGCCATATAATAAAAAAAAATAAAAGTTACTAATATTCTTTTTCAATTTTTTTTCTTCTTCTATTTCTTTCATTTAGATTCGTGTTTTATTCAATAATCATTCATAGAAACAATACTTCGGACTCAAAAACCTTCAGATAAAATCAAATACTGTATATTCATTATCACTTTTACCAGTTGAACTAAGCAAAAACCTTTTAAATATAGTTCTCGACGGGTTTTTACAGGCGAAAATTACTTTAGATCCACTTTCCATGGTCCCATCGAAGCGGCTTGTATTTTTGACATTTTAACTCTATCAACATCTAATACTCAACAAATCTTCAAAACGTCTTGTTTTTTTTATATAAAAAAAGTATTTTGCCAATATTGTCTTTATTATCAATATCACTCTATTATCATTTTAAAAACATATATATTTGTATCGAACTTCGAGAGCGTCTTTTTTTCAAAAAAGAGGAAAAAAGAAAAACTCAACAAAATTATTAATCACCAACATTTTAATCTTGATTAATTGTACACATATCTATCTATACATTCACAAATATGACCCTTAGTCGGAGGAATCTCCGTCAAATGAACAGTAAATACTTGACTCCAAGACTTTGGTCGTTTCGAGTAGTCTCGTTATTAGTCTTATGTTTATTTCTCATAATATGTCCAGCTCGCGCTTCCTGGTCAACTTACTACACTTCAGACAAACTTCACGCTTATTCACTCTTATCAGACAATACTTTACTCTCAGTTGGACCAGCTAATGTCTCTCCTCTAAATATTTCAAAAATAGCATCTCCTCCAGCAAATTCAAGCATCGTTGTCACAAATGACGATAAGCTTGTCGCGTTCTATGGATCATCCTTCTGTCACCCCCTAAGACTTTCACAATACTCTCCAGATTCAGACTCATGGGAAAGAATAGAATTCAACGCTCCTGATAGCGTTCCAAATTACATGGAAGGTTCGATCTATATCGCATACCCAGATTCGGAATTGATCTACATCTACGGAGGCCGTAACTTGACAAACTTGTGTGCCAATCGCGTTATTGACTATCCCATAACCCATACTTCAACAGAAATGGACGAAGTTATAAAGTCAACGTTTGTTTCATCCGACACACATGTTTACAATACTACAAGCAAGGAGTTCAAAAAAATAATGACTGTTTCGACACCCACAGAGATGTTTGGGGCTGGCATACTCCCTATATCTTCAACATCATCTATCATTGTTGGCGGTAAAGCCTCTCAAGGATGGGTTGGAACAAACCAATTAGCGCTATGGCAATACTCATCTTGGACTTTTGTTTCAACTTCAAACTCTGAAAGGGTTGATTCTAGAACATACCCACTTTTATTACCCTTAAAATATCCTGTGGGCTCATCTGAGTCTGCATTGTCAGATGATGATTTGGACTTGGATGTGACTAGCTTGATTGTTCTCGGAGGAAGTGTCAATGGACATGAAGCTTTGCCATATGCTGCTGGCCTCTCTTTGAAAGAAACAACTGGTTGGACTTGGAACTCCTCTTTGTCTCAATCAATTTTCAACAATGCCCAGGGAGAAATTCTTGGAGGTGTAACTTTTGGCAACATTTTAGCTACCTTCTCGTCCAATGGATCAAACACTGAGCAAAAGAAAGGTGTCGATTTATCTAAACGAGACGGAGACCCAAGCATCAATGTTCAGTTTATAGATACTGAATCTTGGAAACCGGTTCCTTCATACGTTCCCAAACTTGGTACTGCTGATAATGGCGTTTCTTCTGCTCCCAATCCTGTTGCTACTGCTACCGTTACAGTTAGTAGCGATAACTCTGCCAGCACTTCAACAAGCGAAGATGAAAAGAAGAAGAACGAAGAAGAGGGTGCTTCCGAGCCTGCCATCCCCACAAGTGGAAAAATTGCACTCTCGACTGTTCTTCCTATTTCCGCAATTGCTATGTTTTTGGCTGGGTTTTTAGTCTATAGAAGATGGAAGACTAAGCGCGATGAACTAAATGCTCCACGTCCTTTAATGCCATTGTCTCCATATCTTGGTTCTTTCACTACCCCTAGCCGTGATAGTCTTTCTCTAGGTCTGGATCAATCTGTTGAACGTCAAGATTCTATCAACAGCTGGGAAGAAAAGCGAAGAAAATATGAAAACGCCCTTGGTCTTACGTCTCCATTGTTGCCAAATATGATGCAAAGTGCAAATGAAAATCAACCACTTCCTCCATCTCCACCAAAAAAGGCCAAAGCGACTGAAGGATCGCCCTTTTTTTCTTTTGGAACTCGCAATCAACCTTATCTTCCAGTTCTAGATAATTCTAGAAAAAACGTTGGATCACATGAGTCAATGCCTTCTACTGGAGAATCTAGTTCAGATGCTCACTTTTCCGGTAGCAGCTTTACTAGTAATTATCCTGATTCCTCACCAGAAAGAAAACCAGCTTTGACACCTGTGACTCCAGCTGTCCCTGGTTACATGAACGATCCAAACTACAAAGGATTTCACAACCGTCACAGTTCTACTCCATATCTTCTCCCCAACGATGAAATGCTTTATGACTATAATTACGAAAAAGAGATTTTGGCGACATCTCCTGGAGCTACCAATATTTTGAGTCAAGTAACAGAGGGTATAGTTAGTATAGCAAGTCCACCTCCAGCAGTCATGGCCTCAGGAAATCGACAAAACAACTCAATGCCTGATAATGGTGGTGAATACCCAGATAATGGTAACTTGTCACGGACCAGCAACTATTATTCTGACGGAAAGTCTAGTAACAGGGGTGAAAGATACATGGGACCAACGGGACTTTTAAACAGAGTAAGTACTTTGGTAAGTACTTTAGGAAGAGAGCGAATTTTGAAAAGAAACAAAAAATGGAGCCTGTTATCTTCAGGAAATGGTCAAAATGGTATTGATGATTGTGTCTCTAGACCTCAATCAATTTCTCCATATGGTGAGAATCAAAACGTTAGTTTTTACAATCTGAATGGTGAAGATTCCTCCAACCAGCGGATTGGCACAGGAACTCAAATAGGCGATGTCTATCCATATAACAATCACAACAGTTATGCCGAGGGGGAATATTATGACGACAATGATTACTTCGATGATTATGACGATGACGAAGACATTTTCAAGGGACGAGATGTCCAGGTTCTGGTTTCTTCACGTAGAAGAACGAGACTACGGGTAACAAATCCAGATCCAACAACACCAAGCAGAACAAACAGCGACAAATCAACAGCCACTGCTAGCATTAGAAAATCAAGCATAAACGAACCTTGCGAGCCTCTTCATGTTTCCAAGGTCCGAGAAAAGGGAAACAAGCCCAACAAACAAACATCATCATCTTCGAGACCGTCATCTCGACCAGCTTCCAGAGCAGCTTCTATCAACAGCGAATTTACAAACTTACCACTCTCTCCGATAGCCAATTCCAACCAAAGGTTCCCCAGCATAAAATCAACACGCTCTCTTAGCAAATATAGCGCTATGAGCAGCGACAATGAAGAAGACAATGAAAATGAGTCGTGGTACGACTTGCAATCCATGGAGTCGGATGCCAATCTAAATAATCGTACTCTACAACGCAATAATACTATTTACAAAGACAAGCCTGAACCAACTACGGGAGGGGCTCTTAACGATAGTGAAAACTACGCACACACTCATCAGCATAACCATAACATGAATATTAATAGCAATAACAACATGGATGCTATTAATTCTTTTGCAGCCGCTATGAAAACTCTCAGTATGCCCAACCTACGGTCTACATTGGGCTCTAGCATAAGAAAATCCAACTCTATGCTACAACCATCCTCTTCAAACAATAACAACACCACTACCTCCACCACTAACTCATCATCTTCTTCTCTTGCAAAGTACCATTCTAGCAAATCTTCATCTTCATCACTAGCTGGAGCCAAGGCACCAATTAAGGATGAAGATGAGCCACAGGAAGAATCTTCTTCTTCAACTTTAAAATCTCAACAAAAACAAAAACGTTCACAGAAAAGTTACGGTAAGCTTGTTGGACGAAGCAATACTCTTTCTGGATACTACATGACCAAACCAACAAACCGAATTCACACAACAGTGCAATCGGTTTCAACAAACACTTGGCTTAATGGTATGCGTGTTGACAATAATCAAGTATCTTTATCAATACAGCGCAAAACAGAAGAAAACGTTGCCTTCGCATATCAAAAACCTCATCACAACACAAACAAAAATGATTTAATCAAAAACTCAGCAGCTGTCGGTAGAAGCAAACGTGATGTTGATGCTATTCCTGAAGAAGAAGAAGATATAACTAATGCTAAGTATAGAAACGAAGGACGTGCAGTTTCAAGTGGAAGTAGTTATGCGTATCATGCCGTTTAGAAAACAAACATCATACACACATTATAATAAAAAAGTTTACTTTTGTTTTGATTTTTAAATTTTATTTTACTATATAGATTATCATTATTTTTATTTTTGTCTCTCATTTTTAATTTGTATATTTTTTTTTATTAAAAAAATCTATATTGAAATTTATTTAAAATCTATATATATATTTGTTTTGTTTTGTTTAATCTGTTTACTTGTTTATTTTATAAAATAAAAATAAATAATATAAAAGTTTATTAAGAAATACATGTGCTTTAAACATAATAAAATCAAATTACAACAAATATATATAAATAATTTAAGCAAAGTTTAAATAAAAATAAAAAAAAGGTCCTTATTTACTGTTTTTTTTTGTTTTCACTATTTTTTTCTTCTTTTTCTTCTTCGTTATCTTTAGATTTTTCTGGATAATAATAAACCCTTGAATTTCTTGCCCCCTCTTGAGAAGTTGTAGAAAAGTCGTTTGAGCGTCTTTCATTTTCTCTACTACTATTTGTGTTGTTATTTGATGATGATGTTGTAGGATGACGAGCTTGGTCTGGACTGTTTACCAATGTGAATTTTGTTGAAATTGAGTCTGGAGATGCAAGATCTAAACTCTTCATTTGAATTCCAAGTTTGCATCCACTCACATCAAACTCAAAGTTGTCTGGACTGTATTGGGTATGAAATGTAATGTCTGACGTTGGAGAAATGTTATGATTGTCATTGTTTTTTGTCAGATGGGCCAGACCAGAGGATGAGGATGGAGATATGTGCATATGTTTGCTGGCTTTGTAGACACCTTTGGACTTGTGGTCACCATATGGGTCGTCGTTGTTGTAGTCGTAGCATGCACTCATACTGTCACTTATATCGTCATACTCTTTGCGAGAATATGGATTATATTTGTTGGACAGTATGGCGTCAGACTGGCAACCAGACTCATTGTCTTCAAAGATCTCACTGGTTTGAACTGCTGCTCTATTTTTCGAAATGGTTGAGCTGCTGTTTTCTCGCTCTTTCATATAGCCTTCAGGTAGATTTATTTCCAAATCGTCTCTTTTCTTGAAATTTAGTCTTTTCTTTATAAAATTTGGAGTAATTGCGCTGAACCCAGCATTGATTTGTTTGCCAACTAGTCTGACAATCCATCCTACGTGCATGGCATCCATTATTCTCATATAGGCACATTTTGCTTCAGTCCCCAAACCAAAAATCAAAAAGGCAATAAAAGAATAAGTAGCATGCATCCATCTGTCCAAAAACAATTCCGTCATGTATGGGTAATAAAGTATTGTGTTGAAGTTCTTGTGGACTTCCGCAAATTTGTATCCAGTAACTGGCCTTGAGAAACTTCTTGAAAAAACAAGGTACATAGAAAGCGGAACCATGGTGCAAATCACAATGAAATCAAACACCCACAAGCGTACATATTGAATTGTTGTTAGACCAGAGTCTGTGCAAACAAGAATGTCTCTAAAATCTTTCTTTCTTCGGTAGCAGTAGTATCCAGAGAGCATGGCATATCCAGCAGCTACCAAAGAAAGAACAGGGATCCACAAGGTGTAAATGACGTACTGAGGCCAGCTATCGGTCAAAATCAAAACACAACCAAAGTTTTCAGAAATGCCGTATCTCCTAGACTGAATCAAGTAGAGAAGACCACACTGAACTATAGGAAAGATACAACAGATGGAAAGATCAATCCAACGTTTCTTATTTGTTTGAAAGTAAGGTGGAGGGCCTTTGGGTGAGATGATGAGACAGAGATGTCTTGAGATGGCAATAATACCACAGATGATACCTGTAGATGCAATTGATTGTAGACGGACGATGATATCACAGTATATTTTGCCGTCCCACTTGTTGTAAAACTCGGGCCCGTTCCAAATAGAGCTGCCAACAAGGTTTGACAGATTTTGAACCAGGAGACAACACATTGCCCAGACAATGGGGACTTCTACTCGACGCTTGTAAGAGGGATGTGGTCCTAGACCGTATTTAGAAGCACCCCATTGACCTAGACCAAGATGTAGGAGAAGGACAATTGACACTAGAACAATTGCTAGTGAGGATAATGCTAATGAAACAATATGAAGTTGCATTCGAATATATATTAGAATTAAAAAAGTTGATGTTTTGCTTCTTTCTTTAAGACTTGAGAAAAATCAAAGACTAAGAATTAAGGATGTAAAACAGAGAAAGCAAAAAATTAACACAATGACAATAATAAGATGTTTTAAAAAAAAATAATAATAACAATAAAAAAATTAGAATGAAACATGGCAAATAATGAATTTTAAATAGTTAATTTTCATAACTAAATTGTACTCAATGAATTTCAAAAAAGGAAAAAAAAAAGTAAAATAACATAAAAGTAAATGAAACAAGCCCTTGTCAAATTATAATTTAATCTCTCTTTTTTTATAATATATATAGTAAAATATATATTGAATTATTTATATATATATATTATATTAGCGTTTTAGTAACTACTTTAATGTTATCATCAACTGTTATCACTGCTTTATAAAGAGGATAAACATTTGTGCAATATTTCCTTTTTGGGCTGTCAACGGAACAACCTTTGGGCCAATCACCACAAAAGACGTACAACACAAAAAAAAAGAAAAAAAAAAGGAAAATAATTGATACGAAGCATCACTTTATCAGCAATAACCCCTTCTAGCCATTTTGCGTAATACGTGCTGCTCAAACTGGTCTTCCCGCTCGAGCAGCGTTAGATCTTTCCATAAAATCATGTGCGCCAAGTTGGCTGCTATCAAATCGATCCCCGCCTCTCTCTCCTCAACACCACGGCCCGCCATCAACTGAAATATGGGCCAATTGTGCAATTCTCCTCTCCCACCAGCAATTCTAACATTGCCACTGCCAGATCGCATGAGATTGAAATACATCTCTTCAATCTCAGGCCGAAGTATCTCGTCGTCTCCGTGTATTATGTATGTCCCTAGCGATGGCAACGCTCTTGCCCACCATTCTCTCGATCTACACAACCCCGGATTTTCATACAGCTCCAGGAGTCCGTTTTCCGGAAGAGTTAAGTGTTGATATACACCTAGCAACTTACCATAGTTTGTAAACAACTCCGGCGTCACATAATCGGTGTGTTTGTAAATTTTTGAGTATAAGGAAACGCCACGCGAAAGGTTCGCATATGGATCCGTCCCAGCTGGTCTGTGAAATGCTTGACAGATGGGAGATATGAAAACAGCTCCGTTAGGTTTGGTTGCTGCAGCAGGGGTGACTTGAAAAGCCGGCTTTGCAATATGTAATAATAAGCCCAATCCTAAGCTAGCTCCAGTAGAGTCTCCTGAGAGAACCAAGTTGGAGTCTGGATAAGTTCGGATCAAATAATTCCATCCTAAAGAGGCTTGAGATAGCTGACCAGCAAAGCCAGACATTGGAGCATGTACATACTCGAGAGCAAACACTGCTGGGTTGCGAAATCCTTGTAACTGCAATGCGTGAACCAGTTTAACAAGAAATTCAAGGTAAAAATATGGACTAGCAAATACATGACCTATTTTAATGTAATAAAAGATAAAAATAGTTAGTTTATTTTATTTTATTATTTCATATCATTGTGAAGTTGAGTATATATATTTTTTAGTCATTTTTGGTTGATTTTAGTAAGTAAGTAAGAAAAAAAAAAAACTCACCTCCACCATGTATGAAATATATTATCAAATCATGCTCTCTTCCTCTTTGTGGAGATCTAATCCACAACCCTTTAAAAAAGTCCTACAAAATAACAATTGATTAATATCGGATACTCATTGCTTTAATATTTCAACATGTTATTTTTTTTGTTGATTTTTCTTATTATCTGGGTATACTTCTTCGTAAGGAAAATATGTAATGTCTCCAATATAAGCCGCACCGGATCTCCATCTTCGAAACTCATACAACCATTTAGAAACAGTTTGCGAGTAAAATAAATGTCCGACTGTGTTTGCGCGAAGATTTGTCATGCTCCATCTGAGAAATTGTGCAATACTAAACTCGAACAACGTGCTTCTAGTTGCAAAACCACTGCGCTGGTCAACCGATAAAACGCCTTTCTGTCTAAAAATATGGTACGGTAGATATATGCCTAATCGAGGAATTAACAAAGATAAAGCAAAAAATCTGTTAACAAGTGTTTTTATAATATATTGCCAATAAGGGTAATTGATTCATCAAAGTTGAATTTAATTAATTTTTTCTATTCAACTGCTAAATAAACTTCAAGATCGAAGTTGTAGGGGTAACATACTTAGAAAATAAATTATTCCGAGCACCAGGAAAAAAAACGGACCAATTCCCTGCTTTCTAATTATATAGAATGATACAAGCGCTGAGTACGCAATGACATCGAGGGTATTCATGGGCTTCATTATGATATTTGATTAAAGTGATATATGGAACAGAGACAAGGAAAAAGTAGGCATGAAATGTTGAAGTTGAAAAAACAAAAAACCGATACAAGAACGTTGCTGGAAAATAATGACTAATATTGTGCTGCAATCTTGTTATTACAATATGAAACACCGTAGGTATTAATATCAAAAAATTACCAAACCGAGGTATCAAAGAGACAAGAGAGAGAAACAAAAAAAAGGGTGTTGACTAGTCTCACAAAATAGTTATACTGTTTGCTTTCGAGGGAAAAAAACAAAAAGTCTAATAATGAATGTAAGATGACTAGATTTCAATAAATAACTGGAAATTTTTTTAACTAGAATAATAAAAAACGTGCAGACTCTAGTATTGGAGAAGTAAATAAACAATAACAAAAATTTAAATTAAAAAAAAAAAATAAAATACGATAAACAAAAATAGTATTTTTTGTGATTAAGGTCGTGTGAGTAGTAGTAGTAGTAATAATAAAAATAAAATGATTTAAAGTCCAACATTTACTTTGTTACAACTTTGAAATTATATCAAAAAAATATGCCACTACCAAAGATATTACAAACTCTTGTTAAACCTCATACAACCAACAAACATTTTCAGCACCAATCATTTTTTTTTTTTTTTTTTTTT
>CBXB010000032.1:8360-28211 GCA_000817185.1 Magnusiomyces clavatus CNRMA 12.647
TTTTTTTTTTTTTTTTTTTTTTAGCTTAAATTACTAACTTTTATTCTATAGAACCATATTTGGCCGAATTATTAATTTGTTCCCAGGTAAATATCAATCCTGTTGAAAGCTCATCTAAAGGCGCTTGGGTTTACAAAGCTAGCAACACTATTGATGGGATTGAAGTTCTTGCTGAAACAGTTCCAACTCAACATCACAAATGTCCCAGATGCTGGCAGTATACTGCTGAAGAAGAAGACAAACTATGTCATAGATGTGAGGAGGTAGTCTCACAATTGTAAATATATGTCACTTTAATAATTAGTAATTATGACTACTAGTTTGACGTCTTTTATGTATATATTATTGTTATTGATAATTATTATTATTATTATTATTTTTTTTTTTTTTTTTTTTTTTTTTTTTTTTTTTTTTTTTTTTTTTTGATTAGAAATAAATGTAAATTATTAGAAATTCTCCATGTGAATAATCTCAGTCAGATTATAACGACTTGTTGTTGTATTGTTTAGATATAACGAGATGTTACGTGTTTTGTATTTTTATTTGTTTACAAACTGGTTTTTGAAAGGGAGGAAAAAAAATTTCTAGCAAGTTCCACAGCTTTCTTTCTGCCAAATACCATACTAAAAGTGGCAACTATGCTTTGAAATCTTAATCCCTATTTGGTGATAACCTTTGGTAGATTATTCTAGAATATTGACAGACTCCCCAAATCGGGAAATTTCTTCTGGAAACTGCTACAAATTTCAGTTTTGTGCGGCTGGGCATAGCCCCATCGTCAGATCAAAAGTCTGGGGAAATAATTTTTCAAATATAAAAAGAATCAAAAAATCTCCCTAATTTGATTTTCTTTTTTTTTTTTTTTTCTTTCTTTATTATCTACAATAATCTCTCAGACATTTATTCAGATTTACATTGTAAAATCAACTAAATATCGACATTTCACGATTATTAACAATGTTGCATTTCGTCTCACCCTTTGATTACATTCCACAAGCTCCAAGACGTTCATCATCTGTCTTCATCCCAAGAAGAAGGCAGTACGATGACGACTCCTCATACTACTATGCCAACCCATTTGGACACAACCAATACGAAGAACAGCGTCGCAGAAAAGCTGAAGCTTTGCGTCGCCAAAGAGAACGTGAAGCTGCTCTTGCTGAAGCCGAACGTCAAAGACAAGCTATCTACGAGGCTCAAAGAAGAGCTCAGGCTGAAGCTGAAGAATTGGCCAGACGTGAATACCTTGCCCGTCTAAAACAACAACAAGAAGAAGAGCAAAGACGTAGAGAAGCTGCTATTGCTGCTCAAAAGAAGAAGGAAGCGGAAAGACAAAGATTGTTACAACAACAGCAACAACAACAACAATTAGAAAGACAGCGCAAGGCTAGATCAAATGAAATCCCAGTCTTTGTAAAGAGAAAGCCATCGACCCATTCTGCTTCCTCAATCACTAAGAGACCAGCTCAACAACAACAACAGTCTCCAAAAAGAAGAAACGTTTATCCTCCACACCATCCAGCTTCAATTCTTGATCAGTTTTTCGGTTTCCACAACTTTGCTCCTGAAGAACCCGAAGCTGAACAAGAAGTCGAAGAACTACAACAATCATGTCAACCCCAATACATGATTGAAGACAAGATGGATATTGATTCAGAGGAAGAACAACAGAAACCAAAGAGAAAGTCTATTCCAGTTCAATCTGCTAAATCATTCGAAGAGTCCACTTCATCGATGGAAACCACTCCTTCACCATCAGACGTCGAAGAAGAAGAAAAGAAAGAAAACAAAAAGGAAATAAACAAGGCTGTTGAATCCACTACCGTTGTTTCTAACGAGCCCACTCCTGCTAAGCCAGAAGAAACTAGTGAAGAAAAAGTAACCAAGCTCCAAGAAAAGCTTTCTACTATTCAATCCAAGCTAGACTATGTTATTGAAAGCTATAACAGAATTTCCAGAACGTCTGCCAACCTTCTTTCAACTTCTCCAAAATCTTCAGATGACACTGAGGATGTCGAAGTTGCTCTCCAGTCACTCAAGTCCCGTCTACAAATCGTACAACGCAACCAAGTTACTTTTGAAAAGTTGTACGAAGAGTTGGACGACCTAAGTGGAAATGAAGTTCTTTCACACAATGAGGATCTCAGAAAGCTCAAACACGATCTGACAAAACTTGCAGTGTCTCATGCAGACAAGAACGAGAGTCTTGTTTATGACTTGAAGGCAAAAGTTAATGAACTCCAAGAGTTTTTAAAACAACAAAAAGAAAAACAGGAAAATCAGCAACAGCAGCAACAACAACAACAACAGTCTAATAATAATGTTTCAACTGCTACTTCTTCACCGGCCAATACTAATAAATCTTCTTCAAACAATTCTTTTCCTGCAAAACCCCGACCTAAACAGCATACTGCTGCAGAAAAGGGTAAGAGAAAGATGAGAAGGAAGATTTCTATAGAGGATGTTCCGGATGAAAGCTTTTCGGAGTAAACATGAAATAGGGAATATATTTATAAAATATCAATTTTTTTTGCTTCTTTGTGATGAATTATTGCTGTGTTTTTATGAATTATATGTATTTATTTCTCTATGTATTTTTATGATATAATTTAATGATTAATATTTTAAATTTTTATTTAAAAAAAAGTTCCAATACTTTTTTTGTTCAAAAGTATTTAAAAATATTTTTGTTTGTAAAATTTTTTATTTTCAACGTGGCAAAATTTGTGTATGAAAACATAAATCATTAACTACAATTTCAAACCAGCTTGCCACTTTTGTGGCCACATAAAAAATATGATTACTCATAGTTTTAAAAATCTTATATAGAATGATTTTTTTAAAAACGAATATTAATAAAAAAATTATTTCTTTTAGTAAATTGAAAATATATATATATATATATATATATAAATTACTTATTTAGGCAAATCTTCCATGACCATTATTAATACTAGGTCGACTATTTAGCATTGAAAACGCAGATCCTGGTCGTTCTTCGTCATTATTACTTGATGCAGAGCCAACACTAAACGTAGAAGATTGATGGTATAAGCGACGGTTGTTGATATCCTGCTGACTAAAGTTATGGGTATTATTGCTGCTGCCATCAATCTCGTTTACAGATCTGGAGCTCACGTTTCTGGAATGAAAGTCGCTGATACTATGATGATGAGAGTGAGCCGGAAGCCTTTGAGGTTGCCCTGTGATCTTGTTATTTTGTTGATGATACAGGTTTGCTAGCTGTGCACTTGAGAGTCCGCTCACATTACTGTAGCTGTGGTTGTGGCCATACATGACACCATTCCCACTGAGGTTGCTTTTCGATGGCTTTTTTTTTGAAAAAGAGGTAATAACATCCATGGACCGGCGCTGTAGTTTACCGTTTTCATTGGCAAAGTCTGCTGCTGAAGAATGAAACTCATTGCTATGATTAGATGTTCGCTGTTCATATTCTCTAAAACTTTTTAGTCCAGCAAGTTGGTTACCGTTGAGTTTGGCAAAGTTTTCCAAGTGCTGTTGATGCTGGTAGTCAGAAGACAAACTGTTCAAACTTCTTTGTTTGTAAACTTCACCAGGCGATCCCGAGGTATTGTGCGACGACACTGATGAACGAGTTGCATCCTCTTGTATAGAAAATTCCCCTCGTGTTGCCATTAGCGAGCGTCTACGACTAATAGCGTTGTTAGACTTTAAGTTTTCTTTGCTTTGTATGCCATGGGCTGAATCTGGGATTGATTTTCCAGTTTCCATGGAGTTCGATATCCTAGAATTTGTCAGGGGAGGAACGCCAGTTCTAAAATTGTTTGTTCGGTCAGCGGATTTTGAGTGTTTGCTTTTTGTTTGTTGCGATAGATTTGAGGACTGTTGAAAAGACTGATAATCTTCATCTGGTGTTTTACGTGGCGAAGGTGGAGCTTTAGTAGAGTAAGAGGGGTATTCGCTGTTTATTAAGGAGGATCTCTTTGACAGATTTTTACTGCGAGATGAGACGTTTGATGATTGATGAGAAAATTCATCTTTAGGGTATTGATTTTCATAATATTCATTATGATTATTGATTGTTTCTTGAGAGTCTATAGTTGGAAGATTATTTCTGAATTTCGCAACGGGTATAGCACTAGACAGACTTGAGCTTCCTGAAGATGAAGGAGAAGACGTGAAATTACCGCCTGAATAAGATGAATGACGTTTGGACATAGGAGAAAGATCTGGATTGGAAGGCTGTCTGCTTGGGGATGATTTAGAATTTAAATTTGACAATGTTCTTTGATGGTTATGTGAACTTGGAGATCTTTTTGAGTTGCTTAAAGATGTACCATGTACTGGAGTGAATTGTACTGTGGAGTTGGAATGGCTTGGTGAATCAATTACTGAACTAATGGAGTTGCTTGAAGTTGTTGGGGTAACTGGTAAGGGTAACGAGGATTTGAAATTTGCAACGCGAGACTCTAACATCTTCATTTGATCAAGCATACCATGGATTTTACGTAAACTTCTGGAGGATGTGAGGGGTGGAAGAGAGGCTCTCGAAGATCTGCTTGAAGAAGATGTAGAAAACGCAGCGGGCTCTTGAAGAACCATTCCTTCTGGTATTTGTTGTGGGTGAAAGCCATGTGGTAAGGAGGTTTTGCTTGATTTTGGAGACTTATCTGATAAACTGAGCTTTGATGTGCGATTTTGTAGTTGATGTTCGAGTTGAGATGTAAGAGTTTCGATTTTTCTATTTGCAGCGGAAAGCTCTTCTGTGGTATCTCGTAATTCATCCTTTAGTCGTTGAATCTGAATCTCCAGGTCTTCATTACCTGCCAGTTCAGCTTCTAGCATTGCAATTTGTTCTAGTGAACTGTGGTATTTGAGTTCAATGTCTTCTAAAGTTGATTTTGTAATTCTGATAAAAGCAATAATTTTGTTAGTATAAACTGTTTGTTTCTTTATAAAAATAAAAAGATAAAAACAGTACTCACCGTTCATTTCTTTCCATATCATCATTAGTCATTTCGATTTCGCGAAGTCTATGGGAGGCTTGTTTATGAGCCTCTCTAAGAGCTGTGATTTCTCTTTGAGCAGAAGATTGAGAAGCCGCATAGTCTTTTTGTAATTGTCGATATTTTTCCTATAATTAAAAGAAATAAAAAAATAAAAAAGAGTTAACGATTATTTATAAGTATACCAAAAAAGTCCAGCATACTTTATATTCATTGAGTTCAGCATTAAGTTTGTTGATGGTATATTGAGATTCTTTGTGACGCTGTTCTGATTCTTCGAGCTCAAGCTCTAATTCACGTTCTAGTTCTCTAGAAGAAGCTTGGAACTCAGCTAGTTCAGCCTCTAACTGGGCAATTTGTTCCTTTGCTTGCTGGTATTCATGTTGATCAATATGCTTGGACATAATTTTAGGTTGTTTTATTTCTGGATTTAATAAAATATTTAAATCGCTACAAAAGAAAACAAAAAAAAAAAAAAAATTAACGTGCCAAATACTTTATAATAATAAGTGAATCATTTAGTATTCAAATAAGTATCTGTTACTTGATTTTGATTGTTTTAGAGACGCGATATAATTTGTAGTATTACTGTGCTGTGTTTTATATATGGATTGTTAAATAAAGTTTAAAAATTTTTAAAACAGGAAACAGGCTGAACAACTAAATGAAGGTATCTGCTTAATATGTAATAAAGATAAGATGTTTTGATATCAAAAAAATGAGAACGGGGGGAGGAAAAAGATCTTGTTCAATTAATCTAAAAAAGACAAAATAAAAGTCTGAATGTTTAAAATTGTAAACAAATAGACATGCAATGACACTAACGGGTATTACTGGTGGTGATGCATATGAAGTGGCCATATAAATCTTAATTTGCCTTCAAAACAAGCCACATGTATTATAATTACACCTAGTGTAACATTTATATCCATAAGGCTGAAAATTAACCAATAGAGACATTATATGATCTGTTTTTTTTATCTTAAATGTGATTGAAAAAAAAAAATTCTAAAGATGTATATATTAAAGAAAACAAATATCTATATAATTACCTGGAACACAGGTCTATGAAAGAAATAAATAAATAAATTGATTTGAATTAAAAGTTAAAAGTTCATCATAAATTCAAAATTGAATGTGGCAAACAAAACGATCAAATGTAGAATTTACATGATATTGCTTTTTTAAAAAAATCAAATGCAAAGCCCAGAGTTATCAGCTCCAAATATTATTAAATTTGATAAAATATTTCTTCACTTAATATTGAATCATGGTATTGCTCAGATCTTACAAATTTTAAATAGTATTTTGGAAGCGAATAACCATCAATGGAAGTATCTGATTTTGTTTCAGAAGAGATCAGAAACTCATCTGGAATTATAACAACTTCACTATCAACATGGTCAGGCTTTTGAAAACTGCTATTTTTTTCAAAGTTTTTAAACTGGGCTATAAGTGTTTCGACCATACGCTTGTTATCTTTAGATTTCTTTCCGATAGCTTTAGTTTGTACCAAAAACTTCATTTTTTTGCTATTTCTCTTCTGTCGCCTTCGAGAAGATTTTTTATCTTTTTTAGTTGATCTAGCTGTAACTAAACTGTTTAGAGACTGTGCATTACATTGACAAAATATATCAAGGCTTATGTTTTCTGGTGGATGAGAGGCATTAGTGCCTGGCGGAGTTGGTGAACTTCTAATAGACTCTTCAAAAATATGTTTTGGGAAGTTCCAAGAGCTTTGAGCACTTAGATCTCCATGCATTGTCTTAAAGTAGGAGTACCAACAAATAACACAATTTGAGGATTTGCCCCCATAAATATATTGAGTTGAAGTTTGAGAACTTGTAGTATAATAATTAGATGACATTTTGTTGAGATTTCTTTAATGACGGGGGATATTATAATATTGGAAGGTATAGGTTTTCTAGGGGAGGGGGAAATGACTGTGATGAGAAAATAAATTACGGGGTAAATAAAAATAGGAAAATAAATTGATTAGATTTATAACATTGCCTCTGTTATACTTGGTTGCACAATAATAAAAGCAGACACTACATACTACGATATGTAGATTTAGTTTCTTTTTTTTTTTTTTTTTTTTTTTTTTTTTTTTTTTTTTTTTTTTTTTTTTTTACACAACATTATGAATAAAACATAACGGTGAGTTCAAATAGCATAAGAAAAAAAACAAGTGATCCTATGATAATCATACAAAGAGTGTAGAAAGACGATATGTAAATTGTAAAGAAAAATCAAATGTGGCTTATTCGTAATGATATAAAAAATATTTACATAGTGAGTATTTTACATAGCAAGATAAAAATCAAAATCCCTAGCTGTAAAAGTCGGAAATAGTTCAGGGTGTGTGTGCAAGAAGATGTTTTTTATATTTAATCGTATCGTGGAGGTGAAACCTTGTCTTTTAATCTAGCAGCGTGATAGTTGATAGATGATTTTTTAGTTTGTCGTGTTGACTATTATAAAAAAATCAAAGTTAGCTTTTTTTTTCATTCATTTTTTTTTTTTTAATTTGAAATATATAAAGGTAATAGCTGCTAAAATATTTATGATACTTACTCTCGAAGCCATGCAGTTCTTGAGTTCTAGCTCAAGTTTGACGCAGTTTGGAGAGTTGTTTGAGTTACTTGCCCAACATGATAACAGATTAGTAAGTGCAACAGCACAAGGGCCTCCTGATTGCTTAGGAGCAGTACTCTTGACTCTGAGTTTAGCCAAATGCTTGATCTGTTGCTTAGTTTGTGGAGGCATTTTTTGGGTCGAGCAGATGGCTTTTGACGATACACGGTTTGTTGCTCTACTGGTGGACAATAAAAATATTTGACGATACTGGTGCTGAAAAAAATAAAATAAAAAACTCAAACTTTTTTTTTTTTGTCTGTTGTTACCCTGTCAACAACAAAGTGTGACATTACATGTAACAACGTTAGTCATGATAAAACGATTTCACCCTGTTTTGGCAAACTACGACAGGAGTGTAGCAAACAAACTTTGGTTAACAATGTTCATAGTGGCGGCTTGCACATAAAAATAAACGTAGGGCAGCTTTAAAACATTT
This sequence comes from Magnusiomyces clavatus CNRMA 12.647, assembly GCA_000817185.1. Classification (NCBI taxonomy): domain Eukaryota; kingdom Fungi; phylum Ascomycota; class Dipodascomycetes; order Dipodascales; family Dipodascaceae; genus Magnusiomyces; species Magnusiomyces clavatus. The sequence continues at coordinate 16,425 of CBXB010000032.1, forward strand.
TTTTTTAGTCTTCACGGCAAGTCGGAACAATTTTTTTTTTTTTTTGTTTTTCTACAACCTCAACCACCAAATGTTCATTTCTTTCTCCTAACGACCACTTCCGTTTCTACCCTAAACATTCAAATGTCTGCTGAAATACCCCCTACAGAACCAGACACAAAAAAAAACTTGGACTTTTTTTTCTCAAAAGGCTCAAGCACTCCTATTCCCCCAGCAAAGCGCATCAAATTGGAAGATGGCTCAGCAAGCATTCCTCCTCCAACTATTGAGGAGCCAGAACTAGTAGCTAATGAAGAACTACCACCACAAAAGGCTCAGAAAACCTCATCCACTGAACAGTCTGTCACTACAAAGCAACAAACAAATACTTTGTTGGACTCTTTTCTCAAGTCTTCATTCTCTTCGCCAGTTTTGTTTAATGAAACACCTAGTGATTCTGATGCAGTAACATCTGTAACTGATCCCAGCGATAACGATGACTCTACAGCAACAATTCAAAGCAAGCCTAATGACTACACCACTGATAAGAAAGCTTCTATCGAAGAACCCGAAACTAAGATCACCAAACCTAACAATTCATATCAGGTGGTAGAGGTTTTACCTGAAAAGAAAAAAGATTCATTTGACGCTGTCAGCCCAATGTTTGCCAAACTCTTTGAAGATAAGATTCGTGACATGACTGAACAGGGATCTTTCCCCTCGGAGTTTGTCTCCTTAGCAAGCTTGTTTCGCCAAATATATAAACAACAAAGAAAAGCAACACGCCAACTCAATGGAGAAGAAATTAGTGACAGCAGCAGCGACAATGGTGATGACGAAAGTGATGATGACCAAGAAGAAGAAGATGAGTTTAACATTTTTTCTAGAGACATTGAAATGGAACTCACCCACGACCAACTGCTTAAGAAAATGGAAGATAGCCTTAGTAATGGAAATCCGATATCTCCAGATGCTCCACGAGTAACTATTAGTCACAAAGTGGCAAGCCAACTGAAAATGGACTTGTGGATGAAAGGACCATATATGTTTGTGCAACAATATCTTTATTCAGCACACTCTATGGTCACTCCAGCAGAAGTTCTTGCTGCTCTCTCCTTTCCACTTCCAGAGCATTTAGTGACTCGGTCAAATGCAGATGATTTAATTCAGTTTGCTGTACAAGCAACAAAGTTTACAGTCATGCCTAGAAAACGATCTCCAACGCCTCTAACTATAGATTCGCTCGTAAAGGAGATTGAGAAGGCAAAAAACATAATAGTCCTTACAGGCGCAGGCATTTCAACTAGTTTGGGCATCCCGGACTTTCGTTCCAAATCCGGTCTTTACAACAAGCTTTCTTATCTAGGCCTTTCCGATCCTCAAGAGGTTTTTTATCTTAGCACATTCAAAAAAGATCCCTCTATTTTCTACTCTATCGCAAAGGAAATTCTTCCAGTTACATCCAAGTTTTCTCCAACACATTCATTCATCAAACTACTACAGGACAAGGGCAAACTGCTTCGAAACTACACTCAAAACATTGACAATCTTGAGTATTACGCCGGCGTGTTGCCCGAGAAGCTTATTCAATGTCATGGGTCTTTTGCATTTGCAACGTGCCAGACCTGTGGATATAAAACAAAGGGCGAAACAATCTTTGAAGACATTCGAAATCAGGTTGTTGCCCGATGTCCAGTATGCAAAAAGCAAGCTGTCAAATCTTTACTGCAAGAAATGGAGAACAACAAGAACAGCAGCAAGCCAAGCGGCAAAAGGAAAAGTAAGAGTAGCAGCAGCACGTGGGAAGACTCTGGGTCCGAATCAGACGACAACCCTAAGTTTACTGACACTTCGAATCACTTTCACATGGGGGGCAAGGTATACGGCATCTTGGACCCCAAAAACAAGAGCGAGATGAAGTATCGGCCAACCAAGTCATCGCGGTCGACGTACGAACACTATGGAGGCCCGCTGACAATCTCGGCCAACATGCGGAGGAGCCCGCTGTTTGGTGTGATGAAGCCGGATATCACTTTTTTTGGCGAGCCTCTGCCGCACACTTTCGAAGAGACGCTCATTGGAAATGACTCAGACAAATGCGATCTGCTGCTATGCATCGGGACATCACTCAAGGTGTCTCCCGTCAGCGAGACGGTCCGTATCATTCCGCCACATGTAACGCAGGTCTACATTTCTAAGACAGCAATCACGCACAATGAGTTTGAGCTGACGCTGCTGGGCGCCTGCGACGACGTCATAGAGCACCTGGTGCGCAAACTCGGGTGGGAGTTCCATCACCCTATGCTGAAAAACATTGATATGGATCCGTATATTGAGTACAAAGCAGATATAGCTACTTATGAGTTTAATACTGACCATTTGGTCAATAATGCTAATCAATCTCAAAGCTCTTCATCGTCTTCTTCTTCTTCAAATACTACTGCTACAAATAATGATACTACTAGTAATACTATTAAACCAGAAACTGAATGATGATGATGATGATAATGATGATGATAATATTTTTATATTTTCATATTTTATTAATTAGCTCCTTATTTATTTTTATAACAAAATTTATATGTATAATTCTCACAACAGATAGAAAAATAGATGATTTTTTTTTTTTTCAAAAAAAAAAAAAAACTTAATAATTTACACATTATTCATTATAATAATTATATATAAATATTTTCTTGGGATTCTTTATATAAAAAATAAAAACCTAAAAAGCATGGATTAACAAAACAAAAATAAATAACATAAAAAGAATTAAAAATAAAAACATTTGTATTTTATTTTACTTTGATAAACTTTAATCAATAATTTTAAATCCATCCTTCAATTGCTCTTAAAGCATTATTAAGTCTTCTTACTCCTTCTTGTCGTTTATGGCTATCAGCACTAATGTCAGTGCTCAGTTTGGCCAAAGCGTCAACAAACTTTTCAATAAGCTTGCGCTCAGTTGGTGGCATGTCGATCTCATCAAGTTTAAACGTTGCATCAGACAGTTCCATCAAGTACTTGACAGATGCCATTGAAAATGGACGTTTTGGGTATTCCTTATTGTTGTTGTTATTATTATCATTCTTAGCATTATCAACATTATTACCAATTCCTTCAGCTTCAAGTCTAGCTTTGATTCTATCTAAAAGAATGTTTCTTTTAGGAATTTCTGAATCATATTGTTGTTTATCTTTACTACCTCCACTACTACTAGTGACATAGTTTCTGTCATGTATGTTGTCGTTCGAAATTGCTTCTTTTCCTTCTTGAGTTCCTTCGGAATAAAATCGATCTTCCAAAGGTGCGCTGCTGCTGCCTCCTCCGCTGGTATTAATAGGCTTGCTTTGTCGTCGTTTACCTGAAGAAGAAGAAGGGGCGGTTGCTTGAATTGCAGTTCCATCAAATACTCCAGTTGTTCCTAGACCCAACCCAATTCCCTTTCCATCTGTGGTCGTTGTTGTTATTGGAATGTATGCTGATTTGCGTTTCCCTCTAGCTGGTTGACGAGTTGATGATGAGTCGCCGCTACCTAAAAACTCGTCATACAATGTATGTCTGTGTTTAGGTGGATTTATTCCTCCTCCTCCTCTTCTGTGCAAAGAGGTAGCTGCTGTCGCAGGTTCCGTGGTTGAAAGAACTCCGCTTCCTGGAGGGAAATGTTCAGATACAACACGATGCCGAGGAGGGATGGGTGGAGCAGGTTCGTCTGTGTTCAGTGCTTTAGGATTAGTATAGCCCTGGACTTCATTTGCGTAATCATAAGGCATTGGCTGTTGTTGAAGGTATGCGGCATACCTTGAAGACGTATTTGCATTGGATGTTGTTGATACTGCTGGATAAGACCTTGTCTTATGTTGCTGCTGGGACTGTGATACAGACTGAACAGGGCATGAGTTTCTCTTTTGTTGCTTGGCTGCGGCAAGCATACTCAGTTTGCTGAGCGTGTTGATTGAAAATACGTCTGGACCAGTTGACGTTCTAAAGTCCCTGCTATGAAGAGGTTGCGAAGGTTGAGAGGTTTGAGAAACAGAAGACATAACAGACTTTCTGTATTGGTCCTTCACATCCTCTTCATCGATAGGAGATGGAAGACCATCACCCTTGTTTGCCATCAACTTAGTATCTGAAATTCCTTCATAGCCATCTGAAGAAAGTAAAGAGCCTTGAGATGCTGTCGATGATGGTGGTCTAGGCATCGAAGAAAGCAATGGAGAAGAGATTGTTTTCTTGTGCTTTGATGCAACACTCGCAGATCTGTGTTTTAGATCTTGAGACGATGATGGAGTGGGTTGTGTAGGAGGGGTAGACTGGTTTTCAGAAGATGAAAATAATGCATTACTAGGTGCCACTAATGGGACAACAGTCGACGAAGATGAAACTCTATTTCCAACAGAAGATGAAGAGCTGAGGTATTGGGAAGTTGGGTTAGATGCTACGCGGCGCTGACCATCAGATGAAGAGTCACGACCAAAGGAGTAGTTGCTACTTGTTTTCCTGCTAGGGTATTGAGAACGATGAGTAGGGGTAGATACTGAGGAAGACGAAGACATTATATCCTTACTTTGTCTGACCTTCAAGTCTGATAAGGCGTCATGAGGATGATGGTGGTATGCATCGATTGAGCCAAATTCAGACGACTGCGGATGAGAGGTAGCAAGAGAGCGTCGTGAAATGGCTAGTGGGTATTGTTGTTGTTGTTGTTGTTGTTGATTATGACGATGCGGTTCATTCATACGATCTCTTCCAAGTTCCTCGCTTTTTCTGCGAGTCTCGTTCTCTACTGGACCTGTTTGAACTCCCGATAATCCCATTCCTACAAAACTGTCATTATGTTGCTTGAAAGGCACATGTTGGTCAGCAGTAAAATCAGGCGATGGGGTGCTATACTCAGATCTTGCAGTAGTAAAAGACTCATTGGAAGAGTCGACACCATCAATTGCTGGCGAATCAATGCGTCTTTGTTGACTCTTGACAAAGGGAAGAATTGGAGGAGCATCTAGATCGCTTGGCCCAGGAGAAACAGGTGGATATCTAAAAGGAGAAGAAGGCGCCGTTTTGTAGCTAAGTGCGGGCGAATTTACAGAATCTGGTCGGTAGAACTGAGTATGATCATGTTGATGGTAAGAGAGCATAGGCGGAGCTGAAGCAGGAGCAGGGATGCCTGAGTATGGTTCCTGAGAAGAGAATCCAGTGCTAATTCCAGGAGTATTAGAACTACTGTTGCTGCTACTAGACATACCAATGTCAGAATTGAGGATGGTTGAACTGGGAGTAGGAGCCTCTACATGTGGGCTGGAACCAAAAGCCATAAGATTTGCGGACGCGGCACTTGCAGAAAGCAATGATTGTCCATGCGAGTTAGAGGTTGAGTACTGAGAACTTCCACCAACTGGCATTGTCGAGTCGTTGCTTTCTACATGCTCAAGATCTGCAAAGCGAACAGGAAGTGAGTGAGATCGTGAATGTTGTTGATGCCTCAACCCAGATTTTTGAGGTGGTGGTGGTAGAGGGTATTGAGGAACGTTGGCACTCGGACCATGGGCAGCCGATATTACCGGTACACTATCTCCAGGTTCCTTTTGAAGGTTCTGTTGCTCTTCTTGCTGTTGCTTTTGTTGTTGCTGGTCTGGCAATAAAGGCAGATCTTTATTTAAAATATCGGTAGAATCTCCACCACTGGTTCTTTTAGTTGCATCCAGGATATTAGAAGTACTACCTATTGATGATACAACGCCTGCACCTGAAACAGTAGGAATATATTCTCTCCCATACGCAGGCTCACTAGTAGCGGGTCTTGGGACTGGGGATGCTGCAGAGGGAACAATAATGTCTTTCTGCGCATCTAATGAAGAACTGGGGAATACTGGCTGAGATGGAAGAGGAGTCGAACTAATGCTTAAGGAAGATTGGTGGTGGTTTGATTTTTGCTTATGCTGCTGTGTCTGGGTGGGATTAGAGGCACTTGACGCGAATCCCGTTGAAGATTTTCTCAAATTCCTGATATCAGAAAGAATCAATTCGAGCTCGCTTGTAGTTTCGCGTACTTTTTCCAATGAAATGGGTTGAGATACTAAAATTGAGTTCCCGGACTCTGCACTGGGAGATCTTGCTAGCGAAGAAGAGGCCATTGGCGTATATCTTGGCGTTGTCTCTGCTATTGATGTAGTGTTAGTACTGCTACCACTAGCAGTTGCGCCTGGTGGAGGCAAATTTGGAGGAGCTGTCGAAGATGCATTGTAAACGGATACCTCGGTAGCCTGTTCTATCACTGGAGAGTATTGCGATATAAGAGAATTCCTTGCAGCAAGACTGGGAGCAATTGATAATCTGTTATTTGAAGAAGTTCTTGAATGAGTACGTGCAAATTTGGAAGAGATTGGAGTAGTCGAAGACTCTAGATCACCTTGATCTGTAGCATCTGAAGTTTGACGAGGAAGCGATTGTCGACGCGTTATATCTGCAGTTGAGGGTTCGTTTGAAAATGAAGACTTTTCTTTTTCATGTTCTTGGACGTGGATTTCAACTGATGTCTGTATGGAAGAAGAGTCTGAGCCTGCTGCACCACCCTCATGCGTTAAAGGTGTCGTTTGGGGGGCATCCATGTCTGGTTTTGAATCTATAGGAATTGCAAACGAGATCTGGTGAAACAGATTTATGTTAGTTTAATGATATTTATGAGCGAAAAAAAAAAAAAAATATAGTAAAATATTAAGAACAAGAAAATGAAAGAAAGTAAGAAATAAATAAATAAAATTTGAAACATAAAAGGGTTTGATATATTCGTGACGGCTGGATTATTGATGGAGAGAGAAAGAAAAAAAAATGTCGAGTGGTTGGAATAAAGTGGGTCTTTAAGCACTATTCCATTTAGCGCATGTACCGCTTAAACCCATACTCAGGACATTTCTCACCAACCATCAACCATCACTGTGACAAATATCGCCATGTAGCATAGAAATGTTAATAAGAATAAACTTTTAGTGCACTTACTTTTTTCTTCTTTTTTGCTGGTTTGATCACCGTTGGTGTAGTTGAAGGTGTCAGCTCTGTTGCTATATCAGACTCTGCTGCTTTAAAAACGTTAGGTTCAGCTGATTGTGGAACTTCTTCATCCACACTCTTATTTTGTTGATGCGTAATTTCCAATTCATCCATCTTTTCATCACCGTCCTCATCAATATTCAATGGGGCAGATGTTGTCTTTGTTGCTTCATCTGGTGTGAGAGGCTTTTCCACTTTGATATCAGCGTCATTTTGTTCAATCTCGCGTTTTTCATCACTGATTTCTTGTTCCTCTTCTTCATCTTCTTCCTGTAACGGACTAGGGTATGATTTGGGTGGAGGGCGTGCCAAAGCGGGTTGAAGAGATCTTGAAGATGGCACCTTCAGGGTAGCCATTCCAGTGGGACCATCATCATGAAGGGGGAGGCTGGGCAATGGTGGCAGCTCTGGGTAGTAAGATTTAGGAGGAAAATGACTAGTAGGAGAGTTGTTGTTACTAGCTGAACTATTAGGAAGAGGTGGCAATGCTTTTGTGATGATGGGTGGAGGACTAGGCAAGAAGGATGATTTTATTGGTGTGGTTAGTAAAGGAAATGCAGAAGTGTCAAGTCGAGGTGAGCCGAACGGCTTAAACAGTTTGTGGGAAAGAGAATAGCTTGAATCGTCGGAAGATTGAGTCGATATTCTTTTCATTTCGTTTAAATCTTGGGCGGTAACAAAACTGGATATTCTAGATTCCCTTGTTGCGGGTACCTGCTTGTATGGAATGTAGTGATTGTACTCCTCTTCTTCCTGTCCATCTTCTTTACGCTTATCCTTTTTGAAGTTTTTGGTAATTCCGCCAAAAAGTCCAGAAATAGAATGATGCTTTTTAATGGCATCTATAGGTTCTTGCTTTTCCTCCTCGAATTTCGAGTTACGAATAAAAGAAGAACTAATTGGAAATGAAACAGTTCGTCTCTTAATTTTGAATTGATTCACATCAGCCGTTCTCTTTTTTGGGATATGCAAAACTCCTCCGTTGCTTTTCATCTCGTTTAAACTAGACGTATCAGAAGTAGGCGAGTGAAAAGAGAGTAAGGGTTCCTGTTGTTCGGCTTCTCTGGCTTCTTTCATTCGTTTCTTTTGTTCAAAAACGGATTTTTGGTATTGTTTAGATTCAACAAGAGAATGTCGTTTCCAAATATTTGTTGGTTTAGACGACGGTGAAGATGGTGAGGATGAAGAAGGATTTAGTTGGTCCTCTGGATTGTGTGAAGATTGACCTGGTGACGTCAAAGAAGAATGAGAAAGGTTGCGCGCCATCTCTCGGGCCCGTTTTTCCATTAAATAAATGTTATTATCGCTGAAATGTCGGTACTTTGTGTAGGCTACTTTTCTAGGAAGGGGCGAGACTGGTTCAACATGCGAAACAATAATTGGTTCTTTTGAAGAAGAAGACGATGTTCTAGAGTTTGTTTCTGATGCTGACTTAGTGGGTTGTTCTAGAGTTCCAAAAATTGAAGGTTCTGCTAGATCAGGTAGCGATTGAGTAGATTTGCTTGAATGTATAGCTGCAAAGCTGGGAGGCGGAAGCAAATTGAAATCAAAATCGTAGTTGAAACTAGAAGTGGAAGAAGAAAGGTTTGTTAAAGATATTTTATCTTTATTTTTATTATCCTCGGAAGAAGGATTAGAGAATGGGCTAGTAGGTTGAGACAAAGAATTAGTGCTAACATATTCGTTTGCCGTATTTGGTTCAGCGTTTGATGCAGAAACTACTGACGAGCGCCTAGAGTTTGGAGCGGTTGGATATGAAAATTCTGGCTCAGTGACCGGTTGCTTGTTGGTATCAGTAGTGTCTTTGTCAGTCTTATCAAGTTTGGGTTTTGGAATATCTGATTCAGAATTTATTGGATTTTCGGCAAGTTCTTCTTCTTTGTTAACTTCTGCAACTTTTCTGTCTTTTTGGTTAATGTCAGCGGAGTTTCCTTGTGAGAGGTTTGATGAGTGTGATGAATTTGTTTCATGATTATTTTCTTGTTTCTCACAAACGTTTAGTTTTTCCTTATTAGCATTAACTTCTTGATCAGACTTTTCCTGATTATGATCTTTAAGACAAACCTTATTTTGTAGTAAAGTCTTTTTAGTGGCCGGTTCAGCCATATAGTTCAGGTGCTCTTCCGTATGAGAATGTCTATTTTTACTGTAACTATATTCGCTTTCGCAGTCAGACTGAAGATAAGATTGATGTTCTGACATGTTGCTTGGAGAATGACTAGGAGAATTGTCAAAAGAATATTGTGGTGAGAGTGTGTTCTCTCTATTGGATCCGTGGGCTATTACTTTGTCAATCAATTGATCTCTATCTGATGAAAGTGTACTTGAATTAAAAACGGTTCTAGAAAATATTCAATTTTTTTTTTTTCACAGTTAATAAATAATAGTTATTATTTTGACAGTTTAATATATGTACTTACGACCAATCTCCGGAAGAATCGACTCCTAAAGAGAATAATGATGGATTTGAATATGAAGAACCTTCTGACGAGACTGATGGGTTTTTCAAATGCTTAGAAGTTTGTTTTGGATACTTGGGAAACGTAAATGTTTTTTTCCCACGTTGCAATTGAGTTGTAAAAGTCAAAGGTGCTAACGATGGTGAACTTGTACTATCTCTGAGAACACTTGTGTGTGTACGATTACTGTTTGTGCTTGACGATCTTATTGAGGCTGATGAAACTTCTCCCCAGGTTGTTTCTAAAGGTGCTGAATGCGTTGACGAAGAGTAACAGGAAGATGATGAAGAGCAAGGTTGTGGAGATGATGATATAGGAAGAAGGGGAGCTGTCGACGAAGGTGATAATGAAGTCGGGAAATAGGTAGAAGAGGAGGAGGAAGAAATAGAAAAATTGGAAGAAGTTGAGAGCTGACTAGAGTGGGAATATTTTGCTGAAGAAAAGCCATTAAAATAAGAGTCTCGTTTTGAATCTCGTGGGACTGTTGCCGCTGTTGCTGTTGCTCGTGTTAGTGGGGTAGGTTCGGTTAACTGCAGGACGTTTAGTTTGTGGCCGGTTGGATCAGCATTGATCGCTGATAAATTTGGAATCGAAGTAGAAGTTAGGGTCTGGCAGGAAGCATTTGGATCTACAGACATAATGTCTGTAGAGATCAATTTTTTATCGGTCTCCATACTGTTGGATTCCAATTTTGGATAATTGACCTTTACTGTTGTGAAATTGGGTTTATGTGGTTAAAGTTGTTTTTCGTTTTTGTTTTTTGGTTTAGTAATAAATTAAGCTGGTTGGTAAAGGGTCCAAGATTAATGAAAATCTGGAGAAAACTGCTATACTATTATAATGGGTACACTGTAAGATCTGATTTTGTTCCTTTTTTTTTTTTATCTTTATCGATCTCTTTCTCTTTATCCTGTTAATTATTATGCTATAGGATATTTTTAGAAGGATCAGGCAAATGGTGCAAACTCGGGTATAAATTAAAAATTACAAGAATTGAGTAGTTGGGGATATCTAAATGATAGCCAGTGTTGAAAACTCGATGAAACTGGGATATTGGATCTATCACGTTGAAATTTGAATGGTAACGTAAGCGGGCCAGAAGAATAAGAAAAAAAGAAGGGAAAAAAAAGAAATAAAAAGGAGAATACTTATATTTTTTATATTTTGCATTAAAGTGGAATTTCGATGGCTCTTGAAGGGTTTAAATATGCTCTCTTAATTTCATAGTTGGCTGCTTTTTATAAGATATGAATGGCTGGTGTTCTATTGTTTAGTTCTTTCTATATGAGGAATAGAGAGGTGTATCGATTGCGTCCAGCCTTCCTGTCATTGTCTGGCTAATAGAACAATGCAATTATGGTAGCTTTTGTTCTTTGTTTCCCGAGCGACCCTCCCCAATAATTTACACGTTTTATAATTCGTCTACCGAGTATTGTTATTTGTTACTTGACATATATAATATCTCTCTATCTCTCGTTAAATCTGTTCTTTTTTATGGTGAAATAGAATTGGCTGGTGTTTAATTTTATCCCAATTAGGGTAATTCGTTGTGTTCTCAACATTTTTAATTTTTTTTTCTCCTAATTGTATAGATTGATAGTTATCAACAACATTTAGCCCTAAATAACCAACCTCCAACTATATAAATTTTTTCTCATCTCTAAGTTTTGCTAAAAAAATTATAAACACCCAAAAAAAATATCGTTGATTTTGTTCTTTATCATGTTTTTTTTTTTTTACTGCATGGGCTAAAAGGCTGGCAATTTGTGCATAACAAACACGAAAATAAAAAAAATAAAAAAAATAAAAATAAAAACAAAAAAGCAAAATTACGCCTTTCCTACATATAGTTAGTTGTGAAGATGAAGAAAAACCCTTTGAACTGAAAAGTCATTTATATCTTGAATTTTTTTTTTAAAGAAATGATTTATAACCTCAGTCTGTATATCTTGTTAATGCTAAACTGCATTATTCGTTTAATATTGTCGTTACTTTTATTTTTAAGGCACAATCTATGCAGAGTAAAAAAATTGAAACTTTTTTTCTCTATCAATTAATAGTATGTCATTTGAAAAAATTAAAAAATAAAAAATAAAACCAATTGAAGGCTAGAATAGGTTTATTTGATTGGTGTTTTTTCTCATGATGATTCAAGTTCTCTATCAATTGTAAGGTTTCCTTTTTAATTTTTGAAATGATTTTAAAAATATTTAGAATTATTTTTCTTTGCTTTATATCTCTTTTTGGGACAATTGTAAACATCTGAAGTAAAACAAAAAAAAAAAAAAAAAAAAAAAAAAAC
>CBXB010000032.1:57971-68495 GCA_000817185.1 Magnusiomyces clavatus CNRMA 12.647
TTTTTTTTTTTTTTTTTTTTTTTTTTGTATTTCACTACCAAATTGTCAACATAAATTTTACTTGGGTTATATACCACCATCTACTATATTTAATACATTTCTTAGGCATTTCTCTTTCCTATTATAATAGAGAAGAGCTTTATCAATTACTTAAAAAATATCAGTGAAAACGGTCTAATTCAGTAGAAGTCAAAGTTTAATACCGCGAGATTTGTTTTTATCGCCTTAGAAAAAAAAAAGCAAAGAGATAAGACAATCCTTAATAATGTATTCATCAGCTTTGGTCAATGTGCTCATGGTATTGACGCCATTTGTATTTTGGTTTATGGCTACAGATTATTTTCTAAACAAATATGCAGCAGACATTGACATAAACCGTATAAATAAAAAGTCGCCAGTAACACGCAGTGGTAACGCCGACAAGCAAGAATTGAGGGCCCCAGGCCAGACTGTTCTTAAAAAACAACCCCAACTTCCACCCCAACCCCAAACCGACAGCAATATACTAACAAAATATGTAATCATTGGTGGTTCAGGATTTATTGGATCTTGGATTGCTAGATTGCTGATTCTCAGAAACGGAGTTCATTCACAACCCGATATCACTGTTTTGGATCAAAACGTTCGGATGCCACCTGATCTAGTCAAGTACAATGTCAAAGTCAAGAATGTCAATGCAACAGAAGCTGACGAACTTTATAAAGCTCTAGAAGAAATCCTTCTAGAGTCAAGCGACTCTTCAACTCCTTCAAAAGCCAAAGTAAACTTGGTCATCTTCAACGTAGCATCTGTTCAGCGCCATTTCATTGGATGGAGACCCTGCGATAAGGCCCCATATCAACAAAACATAGACATGGCAACAGCCTTGGTAGACGTATTAGACAGATTGACAAGCACCTCAGACAGTAAGATTGCTAGCAAGCAAGTCAAATATTTTGTAATCAACTTTGGAGACGCCCAGTCAGACTACGAGCCAGTCTCGTCGTGGTGGAAATTTTGGGACTACAGAAACTGGATCGAAAACATAAACAGCAGAATCAACAAGTTGCCAAGTTCCAATAAGCCAACAACAGCAAGCCCCAGATATCTCAACGCATATGCACAGTCCAAGCAGGAGGCAGAAGAAATCATTCTGTCCCCCAAGAACTTTACAAAACCAGGGCAACGAGAGTCCATATTTGTGACCTCCCTAAAACCGCAGGGAATTGTTTCTGGATACTATGGGGAACCCATTTTCTCGTCAGCATTGTTTTATGGAGCAGTGATTGATCATTCTTGGTCTGTACCTATTAGCGTTGTGCATGTTGAAGATGTTGTCCGAGCAGCGCTTCTTGCTGAACGTGCACTTGTTGAGGCTAGTAGCAGCAGTGGAAAACCTGTGACGACAGAAACATCTTTTTCAGATGAGCAACAGTCCGATAATGTATTAAACTCTAGCTTTGTTGTCTCGAATGGACAAGTTTTGAGGTTTGGTGACGATTTGCTCAAAAAACACTTTAAGCCAGAGACTTTACATGATATTCGCGTCAACCCAGTTCTGGCTCTTTTATGGAGCTACATTGTCAGTCTGTTTCTGTATGTTGCACCTCAGGCCAAGGACAAGTGGAAATCCAAGACTGGGTCTATCTACTCTGGGTTCTGGTGGACCATGACTCCAGAGCGATTCAACACTATCCAAACAGCACAGCTACCAAGTGAAAAGGAGATTGCTAGAACTAAGAGGGTGTTGGGATTCGATCCGGTCTACGGAATTGAAGACACAGTTCAGAGCTTGATTGCAGATCATGACCGGTTTAAAAAAAATGTCAGAGAATCTGTTAAAGCTGAATTCGCAAAGAAGGATTTAACAAAGACTAGTCTTCGACCAAAATAAGCTTAAAATAAAATAATTAAAAATAAATAAAAATAAAAATAAAAAAGACAATATGGAATCTTTGTTGTTTTACCTTCTACAGATGTATATGTACAATTTTACATAGTAATCATTACAGACATCAACAAACATTTTGCAACAAATTCTCAACAAAGCCTCCCTACTGCAATGTTGTAACATGTCCGGCAACAATGTAACAACAAAAACACCTCAACACCTCCAAATACGAATGATGACTAATGTTTCCGGGGGTTTTGAAATCAAGTATTAAAATGTTGAAATTCCTCTCTCTCTTTTTTTTTTCTTTTTTCTTCTTCTTCTTTATTTTAAATTATACTTAAGCTAATCATTAAAAAATAAAAATAATCTACAATAACTATTCTATTTATTAAATCAATCATATTAAAAACAATGGCTAATAATCACGTTTATCAATTCAATGTCAAGATGACATGTTCTGGTAAGTTTGTTTGTTTGTTTAACCTATTAAACCAAAAATAAAATGCAAAACTGTTTATTTTTTAAACCTAACAATATAATTGTTTTTTTTTCTATGTAATATTCTATAGGCTGCAGTGGAGCTGTTGAACGTGCTCTTAACAAGAAACTTCCAAACAAAAACAACATTGATGTCAATCTTGAAACTCAAACTGTTACTGTTGATGTTCCAGCTGATGTCGATTACGATACCGTTTATGGAATCATTTCAAAGACTGGGAAGGAAATCATTGATGGAAAAACTATTTCTTAGAGAAAGTAAATATAGGAAACAAAAATAATGAAGAAAAAAGATTAAAAAGTCTTTTTAACATTGTCTTTTTATTTATTATAATAGGTTTAATGAAACAATAAATATAGATCAAAAGATACTTCTACAATTTTGCCAAAAAAAAAAAAATTAGATATTAATTTTCATCTATTTCTATAGTCATAAATTATTAGATTCTATAATATTTATTATTGTTACAAAGTCGTTGTTTTTTTATTTTTTTTATTTTTAAAATTTCATGTCCTTGACCCATGTTCCTAATGGACTAATATGCTTTTCTTTGATTTCGTCTCCGTGTCCAGACGCAATTCTCAGCACCATTTCGTTCAGCTCTGCGCGTCCCAAAATGTCTACATGTTCTGCAGTCTTGGCACCGCCACGGATATCAAAGCTGTCCGGCTCGTGCGACATTTCCACAATCTTGACTCGGATCTTGCCTGGGTTGTATCGGCTGTTTTCTTCCCTCCATTTGTAGCACATGGAGTGGGTGACTAGCGAAATGGTGCCGTCGCCCTCACCAAGAACGACAGCGTCGGGCTGTTCAATGGCAATAGACACATTGAGATTGGAATAAGTCTTGTTTTCTTCTTCCTTGTAGTAGTAGCTGCGCTCGGTGGGCTTTCCGACACCGTACAAACAGTAAATATCCATGTCAGGCGCGTCGGGGAGTGCAACCTCCAATGGGTTTGACCATTTCTTCGGGTCATTGTCATTTTGCTTTATCTCCTTTTCCGTGTAGGCAATGTCGTAAGAGTACGCGGCCTTGATACGTCTTCTAAAGTCTTCAGTACCCTGCTCAAGAAGATAATCAATTGAGTCCTGGACTGTCAGGTTTCGGTTGGACAGTTCCGATTTAGGTTCTCTAAACCTAATAAAGTTTCCAAAAGTGGTGTTTTGATTCGCATAGTCGTCAGGCGCGTGCGAGTGGTCTCCCCAGATAACATGTCCACCTTTGGGCAGCATGCTTGCAATTCCACCAAAGGATCTCAGCAGATCGGCTCGTTCTCTACGGGAAAAGAATTTCTCAAGACCGTAAACTGCCATTGCATTAAGCTGAACAGTGTCCTTCATCTCGCCAGAGAGTAAAGCAACAATGGCCTTGGGTGTTCCCAGCATGGATCCCGAAATGTCAACAAAAGAAGCAATGTGCTTGTTGACCCAGCCTTTGCCTCCGTTCCCGTAACCCTTAGCCTCAACCCATTTCATAAAGTAAAAGACAACCTGTGACCCCATTGAGTGACTGACCAACACTGTCTTTTTGCCCTTGCTGAGGTAGTTCTGCTCAATGGCCAATTTCAGCTGCGTGAAATAGCCATCGCGTTTTTCAAGATCCGGATAAGATAACCGCCAATCGTAAGCAGCTACAGACATGGTGAGAGGATCATACCCAATTGCAGCAAGATTCTCCAAGATGCGGTTCCAAATCCAATACCCGGCAACAAAAAAGTCTGCCGCTTCCATTCCTTGAGCAGCTCTCATCTTGAAGTGGGGTGGGTCCAGCCCAGTTGCAGGATCAAGCATCAGGTTCTTGAGCCAGCAGTCCTTGCTAAGAAGCATGGCTCGAAGCATGAACCAGGACCCCCAGAGTCTTTTACGGAAAAATGGTTTTGCAGGGCATTCTGGAGTCCCCTCCATGCTCCAAGACTCAAGGCCGGTAGAAATTACCCCCGGAACCATTATAACAGGGTGTTTTGCTGTTATGTTTTCTTCTTTACGCAGGGTGAGTCCAATTTTGAAAGGTTCCGAAAGGTCTTTAGAAGGTTTCTCGAATTGCTGAGCTTCCTTCATAATTCCCGAGGGGATTATTGTTTTCCAGTCATCCATAAGATCCGAAAGGTAATCGAGATTGAGATCAGTGAGCATTTCTAGGTTGACCAAGTCATTGTTTCGGACAGAGTATCCGGCGCCTAGCAACCCGATAATGGCACCAAGAATAAATACAAACTTTTTAGTTTTGTAAAAGTGTAAAAAGGACTTCCAAAGGCTTCTGCTTTCTTTCCCATCATTCTGGTGACTGTGTTTTTTGGACCCCTTTTTTGTATGAGCAGTAGACGACGAAGCTGGGGAAGAAGAAGAAGAAGGACTATTATTGTTGATAGCGTGAATTGATTTCAAGTCATGGCCAGAAATAATTTTCTTGTGAGCTCCCTTTGACGTACTTTTCCTTCTATTGTGTGCATTGGTCGACGTTGTTGCAGAACCTGAGCTGTTGACAGTGCTGCCTGAATTGCTGTTTGCCCTTTTGCGGGTGGAAGTCGTCACGATAGGCATCAAGTGTATAATTTTAATTTTATTTTTGTTTTTATTTTTGTAAATGATAACCCCTCAGTATATATATATATAAAAGAGTGAATAAGAAGGTTTTGATTTCTCAAGTATTAGGAAATAAAACACAAAACAGTAAGAATTGAAACCGTTATTGATAAAAGTAATATGAATTTAGGGAAGGTCTTTTATAAATATTGTAGAAAAAAAAAGAAATGGGTTTTTTTTTTTTCAAATCTGAGCTTTTTTTTTTTTTTGTTTAGAAAATCTTAATTCAAATCAAGGGTATTATTTGAAAACAAAGTGGAAATCGCGTGGCCAGCCTATACGACATCATCTGTAACAAGCTTGTCACACAATTAGACTAAGCCTAAATAGGCAAACATGTGCGGCGTTTATGGTCTTTTGTATAAACAACAACAAGACTGTCCTGTTAGATTCAACAACACTCTATGTCTTTAAGAATTTTTTTTATGTATTTATTGATTAAGTGTTGGTTTGTCTAATTTTATAAATGAGAAAATCTTAAAGACAATTTTATTTTGTTTTTGGAGATTTTGGTCTTTTAAAAGTTGAAAGAAGCATTTATTTTTTGGCACGCTTATGAGAAGATGTCATTTTTAAAAGGCATTTGGGAGGTTTACAAAAAATCTTGATCAACAATCTCTTTGTTAAAATGAGCAAGAAAAAAAAAGTTTTATAAATGAATTAAATTGTAATAATTATTACAAAACACTACTATTATCATCTATTAGGACTTTAAAAAAGTTCATTCAAATATTTTTTTGGAAAAAGCATTCTTGTTCTGCTTAAAATTATGGTCAAAAGATAAGAAAGCCTAATGGGAAATGATATCAGACATGTGACTATGGAAATCTGACTAATTTATAGCCTTTTAATCAAAGTGACATTACAAATAGTGTTAAAATTACTTGTAACAAGCCTTTTCTTATCCTAAGACCAGCCTGTTGCCACTATCAGCGCAACAACGTTTCATACTGATGATTTAAGATCTTTTTTTGTTTTTTAACTATTTATCATATTTATATTTATCTACTACTACTCATTTCATTCCATTTCTATACTTGCCAACTGTTATCGTCATATAAATACAATTATACGGCAAATTAAAACATGCTTCGTTCTACATTATCATCTTTACGTGAATATATTACGCCTGTATCCCACGTCTCAACGTTCCGCGAAACTGGAGAAATCACTCCAGAAGAGTTTGTTGAAGCTGGAGATTACCTCGTTTACAAGTTTCCCACCTGGTCATGGTCCTCAGCACCTCCTAACAAACGCCGCGCGTTTTTGCCCGATGACAAACAGTATCTAGTCACCAAGCACGTCCCGTCTCGTTATCGGGCCTCTACTTATGAATCGTCGGATGCGACCATGGAGGCTCTAGACGAAGAGCCTGATGGATGGACTGCAACTACTTTTGCCAACAGCAAGGATAGCAAAACAGAAAACCCTGTATATGACAAGTTAAGGTCTCTATCTATAAACGACACTGCTGCAAAACCTGCCTCCTCCACCAAGCCCGACGAAGAAGACGGTATCATTGATATTGATGATATGGATGACGAAGAAGACGAAGACGACAACGCTTACATTCCTCCTCCAAAATCTTCAAACTCAACTTCTGCATCCGACTCTAATCCACAATCTGATCCCAACTCTGAGTTCCGCTCCTACAACCTGTTTATCACATACTCCACATCATACCGAGTCCCCAAGCTGTATCTATCAGGGTTCAATGCCGATGGCACTCCTCTGACACCAGAACAGATGTTTGAAGACATCATGGCCGACTACCGCAACAAGACAGCTACAATTGAAAAGGCGCCGTTTGAAGACGACTTGACGTCGGTGTCAATCCACCCGTGCCGCCATGCAAGCGTCATGAAGACGCTTCTCTCGCGGGCCGAGAACCGTAAGGAGCAGCTTAGGCGCCAGAAGCTGGAAGAGGACAGGCAGAAAAAGAGCACGGGCAAGGAGAGCAAAAATGAGGACGACTGGGAGGAAATTGAGGAATCAGATTCACAGGGCGTTCTGAGAGCTGACCAGTACTTGGTTGTTTTTTTGAAATTTATTTCCAGCGTCACTCCTGGTATTGAACATGATAATACAATGTCAATATTATAGAAACATTTTATTATTTTTTTGATTTCATTTATTCATTTGTTTATCTTTATTTATCAAGTCTTCTTCATTTTTTTTCATTTTTTCTGTTAATTAATAGACCAAAAACTACATTTATTTTTTTTTCTTTATATATATCATTTTATTTACTTAATTGAGTGTATAACTGGTTGCCCTATTTAATTACTTATTTTTTTTAAAATATATATATATATATATATATATATAATACAAACTAATTTAAGTATTGTTATTAAAGCTAGATTAAGCATTTTATTATTCTAATAATGATTTAAAAACAAAGTACATAACAAAATAAATAATTATAAAACATGACTAGAAAAAGACACAAAAAAAGACACAAAAAAAGACACAAAAAAAAACACAAAAAAAAAGGCTATAAATATTGTACAGAATCATAAGAAACAAATGGTCTGGAAGAACTTTCAGAATTGTCATCATCAGGTTTGTATTCACGAACAGTTGCTCGCGAATCTAAATAAGCATCACGAATCCAGCTGCGCATGGTTGCAGAGTCATATGGCCCATGGATTTCATCTGATCCCTCCCATTTGAGCTGCCATTGCATTGTGTTTGGTTCTGTGTCCATGTACTCATCTTCATCATTGTCATTTATATCATTGGATTGTTGGTCAGAGACTTCTGCAGGGTGACTCTCTCTTGCTTCATCTTCATCATCTTGAGTCCGTTTCCTTTTCAGAGGATAATTTTCTCCTGTTTCCTTTTTGTATTCTCGCATCAGCTCTTCTCTGGTCATGTCGTAGATGTTTATCATTCCTCGCTGTAGCAAAGTATCTGTACACTCGGTAATCTCTTCGATTATCCTTTGCCTTTCCTTACGTTTTGCAATGTCTTCTTCTGATTCTTCAACCGCATTAGCAGAAGAAGAAGAAGAGCCAGTTCCCTTTTTAAAGGATTTCCCTCGTCGAGACTTTGCCGTTTGTAGTGCCCTTTTTTCAGCCAGCTTTCTTTTCTGTTGCTCTTGTAGAGCTTCCAGCGGCGTCTCGCCAACATCAAGCAGATCCAGCAGTCTTGTAATGTATTCGGTTTTGGGTACAAACTTGTTGCTGTCGGTCTCGCTTTGCTCAATGGCGTCGTCGGCCTTTAGGCGCTCAAGATGGGCTTTGCGGGCCTTGAGAATGTCACGCTTGCTAACACCTTCCAGCCACAGATCCTGGTGAGCGTTTTCGTCAGCAGCGTTTCTGATAAAGTTCCCGTCGACGTCAAACTGGCCCTCTTCCAATTCTTCTCTAAGATGAAACCCTTCCAGCTTGGGCTCTTGTTTTGGTTTTTTTCTGGGGTTGCTTGGTTTAGTGGGTAGTGGCTTGTTGGTATCTGGATCCAATTCGACTATCCTGTCATCCGAGTTGTTGTTGTTGTTTGTGTCTTTGAGCTCTGATTCATCATCTGAAGGCATCTCATCTGGAACTGTAAAGTAATTGATATCAACGTTTGTAGCAGTAACCTCGTCTTCATCATTATCTAAATCCTCTGACTTTTTCTCATCATTAACTTCTATTTCTTCTTCCTCTTCAAACTTTTCCATATTTAATAGTTGCACACCTTTTTTAGGCTCTTCCAACTCGTCTTCCTTTTTATCTTCGTCGTCATCCTCGTCGCTAAACATATCGTCATCGTCATCATCACTGGCAGATTTGCCTTTTTTCTTTAATTGTTCTTCACGTTTTCTTTGGGAAATAAGGTTCTTTTCTCGTCTAGTTTCGCCATCGTCTGAAGAATCTGAGTCGAAATCTAACCGAACTTGTTTTTTGCCGCGTTTGCTCTTTTTCAAGTGAGAGCGGTCAATATCTTCTCTTAAAAGCAATTGATCTTCATTTTCGTTTTCTAATTCGTTTTCATTTAAAGAAGAAGCAAGCGTTAATGGGTTTGTACGTGAGAAACCGGGTTGTGATTTATTCATATTGCCAATTAAAAAAAGAAAAAAATAAATAAATAGAAATTGTAATGTTAATAAACCTTTATGACAATAATAGTAAAAAGTTTGTAGAGGGGTGAGAAAAAAAAATAATATTTTTCAAGTATATAAATGACGTATCATTTGTTACATACAATGTAACAATTTAACCTCCAGATTTCTAGAACCTTTTGGATCTGGAGTTTCTTGCCAATACCTGTTCAACATGAGATGATCATGTAAGATCAACTTCAAAACCTAAAATTTTGAAATTATTTTTTAGTAATAAATATGGGCTTAATTTTTTTTTTAAAAAAAAAATCGGTGGTTTGTTGGTGCTTATTTTTAACCTTTATCATTAGGTTGTAACAAAGAATTACAAATCAAATACTGAGTATTTTTTATTTTTTTTTTCTTCTTACTTTATTTTTTTTTACTAAAAATTGAACTGGATTTTCAAAAACCAGCCTTTTATTAATTATTAAAGAAAAAACAACAACAACAACATTTGATTATATAAACAATGGATGATGATATTTTTGAAGCCTCGTTACATCTCGAGCAACAGTATGTTTTTTATAAAAAAAAAAAAAATAGACTTTTGTGGTTGTATTAAGACCAAGCCAGTAATATTAATTTCAATATGTAAAATAATACTTATAGATACTTTGAAGAAGGCTTTGAAGAAGGCAAAACTGCTGGTATAATTGCGGGGATACATGAAGGCGCTGAGTTTGGTATACAAACTGCATTTCAACGATACATTGCCATAGGCGTTATACTTGGGCGGATCGAAGTCTGGAAACGTCAACTAGATGAGTATAAAAAACAAGCCAGTTTATTAGACAGCAAAGGAGACAGCGAGAATGAAGAAAAAGAAACATTACAGAAATTTATCAACAAAACTTCGACAGCAATAGCCAGCCTTGAGAAAATGTTATCACCGTCAACGATTCCAATGACAAACTCAGATCAAGACGTTGCCAAACTAGAGGGTTTGATACGGAAGGCCAAATCAAAAGCCAGAATAATTTCCAACTTGATGAAGGATAACGATAGCGCGTCTTTAAAGACACAACCTCCAAATAAGTGCTCATCTCGGGGACAAGGGGCAGAGACAGGTTCTAAATGCTGTAGCAGCAACAAAGGAAAAGAAGTCTGCGAGAAAGGGGCACAAACTGCAGGTGATTCAGATGATCTCTCCGCCCCCATTGTGTATCACGACGGTAGAATTTCACAAATGCTGAGACCTCTGGAAGAAGTCATTGAAGATTTTCGAATTTGAGTATTCTAAAAATAAAGTCAAGTTGATAGACGGGAAGCAGAAGAGCATATTATTAGGTTTGCATACTGTTTTTATTTTTATTTTTTTTTGTCCTTCTCCCCTTGTGATGTTTCAATTGTACTCTAGTACTGAACGAGCGGAAATTGCATGGTTGATTTTTGTAAAAAATAATAACATGGGGATGGATGTCTAGATTATACAGCAAAGCAAGGTCTGCCTGTTTTTTTAACAAAAAAAAAAAAAAAAAA
>CBXB010000032.1:68560-79702 GCA_000817185.1 Magnusiomyces clavatus CNRMA 12.647
GAAAAAAAAAAAAAAAAAAAATCGAGAAGGGTGGAGCTGGAAGGATCAATATTGATTTTTTTTTTTCTTACAGGGATTGAATGTGACTTTATCAATAAGAATTAGATCCCTGATCATTTTCAAAATTTAGTAAATTTTATTCAAGCTCTATAAGATAATTCAATTTACTCTATTTATTGTTTTTTATTTTTCTCTAAGATAACTAGTTTTGATTGTCTATTATAGTCTATTGTTTTGAAATTTTTATGTCTCAAACATAAATGTTTAAGCCTTACATACACCTGGTTTTGCACCTTTATATTTGTAGGCTTGAGCAGTTTTTTTTTATTTTTTATTTTTTATTTTACAAATTAAATCATTCGACAAAAAGTATTTGTCACACTTTGTTATTTTTATTTTTTTTATTTGACATTTAAAAATTGACAATTGTAGTGTAACTTTTATTATAACATTGTTTACTATATAGTCTGAAGAGTAGTCTAGAGAATAATATACAATATAAGGGTTTATGTATGAATATTATATAGACTATTACGGATTATAACATAAATAGATTGTTTTAAAAAATAAATAAAAGTAATCGTCTCATCAACTTGTTCACATGTTGTACACATGCTCAATTGATGGAAAAAAAACAAAAAAAACAATAAAGCAGAATGGATATTAAATATCCTGTTACAAATGTTAAAATTTAATCAATTTTAGAGAGAAGGAAAAAAACAATATAAACTAGTTTCATATAAAAACATCAATATTTTTTTTTTTTACAATTGTATAAACATTTTTAATCCATAATCTATTGAAATATTTGAAATCATGCAAAAGATTGAATACAATAGATTCATATAAAACTCAATTAAATAAACATTCTATACTCCTGAGCCTTTTTTTTTTTTTCAAAAAAAAAAGAGAAATTCATATTAATATTAAAAAGCCCTATAAATAGTTTTTTTTAAAAAAAAAAAAAAATACGATAAATTTTCAAAGTAAAATGTTCTATTAAGCGGGATCTGTTAATATGTAGGATACACAAAGTACATGAAAATAAAAAACACATAGACACACACACGAAAAAAAAACTGGGACTTAGCGCTTTCTAAGCCCTTTTAGAATGCTGTGATCACGATTAAATTACGGCGTATGTTATGCAATAAGTTATTGTATAGAAAAATAATATAAAATAAATAAAATAAAAAAACTGGTCAATACATATAGAAGATGAAGTATTGTTATGGTTAAGTTTACATTCGCATTAACCTTCTACAACATTAGTGATATATAAAAAGGGTTTGGTTGGTTTATAAGAAGATGAAAGAAAATAGGTCCAATATTTGATTTTAAATAGATCATTATACTAAAAAAAAAGAGAAACCTCCTGAAAGTAAAATATTGTTTTTTTTATTTCTCTTTGAGAATTGGCATTTAATATTATGTATTTTTATTATTATTACTAAATAGGTTGAATAAGAATCTAATAAAAACCCTCCCTTACTTTTAAAATAACTTTAAGGGAGAATAGATATTATATGTATGTGAACTATTTTTTTTTTTCCTAGCAATAAAAAAAATAAATAAATAACATTGTAGCCTTACTTGAACATTCCGTTGATTTCTGTATTAGATGCTGAAATTTGCGTAGCTACGTTTTTTTTTATTTATTACTCTTCTCCAGTGGAGTTTTGCTTACATTTACTTCAAAAAAGGATATAGAATGGATTTAGTACCATATTTAGGTGAGTGGATTTTTATATATATTCAAATATAAAAAAAAAAGAGTCTATAATAGAATATGAAAAAAATTCAATAGATATTGACTTTAAGATCCTATATTCAATTTGAAAAATTTAAGAAAAAACGAATGAATACAATGAATGATAAAACTACCCTCGTACATTTGAAAATCCTATAAATGCAAAAAGAAAAAACAACAATCTCGTATACAAAAACAGTAAAGATTTTAAACAAGTCTTTTTTTTCTCTTCATTTCCATCATCAATGAGACTTTACTAATAAGAGTAGGTTGCCGCATAGTGAAGAAAACGCTCTTTCCCAAAACTGATATTTAGACCCCAATTATTCGTGCGTTTGTGCGTACTTGCCATAGTAAAAAAGAGAAACTTGACAAACAAACAAAGCAAATGATATATATATAAGGATTAGAAAGAATTGGTTGAAATCAAAATTTTATGTTTTGATTTGAGTTATTTAAGATGATTTTTAAAGATTTGGTTTTAAATATTGGAATTTCATGATATTTTTATAATTAAAAAAAAAAGTTTTAAAAAAATAAATAAATGTTGAATCATTTATTTATAAATTTTTGGAAAAGGGGGGGGCTTTTTTTTTTTTCAACAGCCTGATTTTGGTCAATTCTATAGAAGCCTTCTATTATTTTGTTTATTTTTTTTTTAAATTATCACCACAATGGTCACAAACACACAAAAACATTATATATTTTTCAAGATTTATAAAAGCATTTTTTTTTTAGAAATGAATTATATCTAATCATTTAGATGATATAATGATGATTGAATTTTTGTATGGATGTTTTTCTATTTATAAAAGTTGAATAAAAAAAAATGTAAAGAAAAAAAAAAAGCTTAAAAAAAACAACCAAATCCTTGTAGTAAATTCGAATCTGTATATTTTTTTTGTATAAATACTTTGGTTTTTTCCCTATATTTTTCTTTCTTTTTTTCTCGCTTCTTTACATACACCATATTTTCTTTTTTCTTTTATATCTTGTTCTAATTTTAAAACACTCTGTTAGTCATTTCTTCTGTTGTTACTTTGGAACTTGCTCCTTTATTTCATTTATTTTTTTCATTATTTGATACTGCTACTTTCATTATAAATACTAGGGCAAATCCTCTTTAAACTCTCATCTAAAGATACAAAAAAAAAAGGCATTTTTTCAAAAATATACACACATAGCCTGATTATTTATATATATATCTATCGACACAATGGCTTCTAAATACGATAATATTTCATATAACCAACTTGTGTTAGGCAACAATATCACCGACTCACAAAAACCATCCCTAAAGCAAAACAAAGTTTCATTAAGCGATTCTCCATCGACTCCATTCTCAGTACTGCAGGCAGAACTTGGGCAAGACGAAAAAGAACTTTTTTCAACAACAGCTCCACGAACAACATTGTTTCCACCAATATTTCATCAACCTTTTCCTACTTTTGACAGTGATGCAAACGCCTACCTTAGTCTATCACCACCGTCACTACTCAACGAAGACCAGCAGCAACAGCCTTTGGAAAGCGACTTTGAGGCCCGGATAAGTATGTGCGAAAAAGAAATGGAGCAAGTCCGCAAGCAAGTAGATCTGCTCTCTAAACGCATTGTTACTATAGATATGGTTATGAACAATCAAACAACATGTGAACAAATAACAAGCAATAATAATAATACTGAGGATTATTCCTCTTTGGTTGATTCAAAACAATCTGCAGCAACAACATCTCAAAGGGGTGATGACCCTTCTTTCTATAGTAACAATAACACTACCAGCCATTGCATTAAATCTGTCAAACATTACCACCATAATGATCTAGACTCGGCTAACGAGCAGTCAGATGACAGCCGAGACTCATTGTCTTCGGATTCATCGGTAGCATCTCCAAACGATTTCAATTACTTTTCATCAAGCTATCGCCGGCAATACAACGGCAATAAAAACAATAGTGACTATAATTACACTGATGATGATATGAGAGACTACACCAACACAAGTATAAGTAGCAATGAGAGCTTAGCAGGTATGGGCAACAACACTGACAAATACGACTCCAAAAAAGAAGAATTTAAAAACATAGCACACAACAATGGTGCATTTCTAAAAACGACTGAAGAAAGAAGGCAGCAAAGGAATGTAGGGCTTTTGGATAAATTGGTTTCTACTGACGATGACAACAATACGGTAGATACTTTTTATTAGTAACATTCTGAGTATATTCGATATATCCATTGTTGCCGTCACTAAATTTTTTTTGCATAACTCTATCTTTTTATTTTCTTTCTTTTGAAAAAAAAAAAGAGACAATAATTGTTCTAACATTATTTTTTTTGAATTAGAAATTCATGGAATTAAACAGGACAATAAAAACAGTTTATTATATAAACATGAAATTAACGATATAGAAAAGGTACGAGGACATTTATAATAATTAAGATAAATAAAATATAACTGGGCTTTTTTATTTTTTTCAATTTTTGGTCTTCATTTCAGTTAAATATAATATTTTGAAATATTTTTAAGATTGATTTTTTTTTTTTTTATAATTTAAACTTTAGTTAGTTTTACAAAAATGATTTAATTACATTTTACTAATTATTTTTTATTTTCTTGATTTAGAAGATCAAGCCAGTCTTAAAAGCCTTTAAACAAACACTTGAAAAAAATAACATTACTCAGCCTTTTTTCTTTATTTCTAAAGAAGAAAAATGTTTGTTTTTTCCGAGTAAAAACAACAATATTAAAAATAAACAAATCTCTTCAAAATGGGTTAGTAAATCATTATCATTTTTCCAATTAAACCAACCTGTTGTAAAAACAGACAAAGAAGAAAAAGAGGCAGCAGCAGCAACAATAGATGAAAAAACATTGTTTGATAATTTTGAAAACTTGTTGATGCAAAAATTGGCAGAATCTTTATACAAGTTTCATCTTAAAGTAGAAATTCAAGCACAATCTTTTACTCAACATCTTTACGAACGTTTGCTTGAGAGTGAGGACAAATCATGTCAAGATCAAAAATATGATGATGAGTTTTCACCTAATTGGGAAGATGAATTTGAAAGAAAGGCATTTGCAGATGATGATGATGATGAAACAAAAGAAATTGTGGATTTAAATGATCCTATTCAAAAACAAAAGTTTTTTGAAAATACGTTTCAATATCTTGAGTCTTTGGAGAATTAGCATTTATTATGTCTATTGTATATGTAGTACATGTATCAAGTTAAACTATATTTTCAATGTATACCCCAGATTTTTTGTTACAATTTTCCTTTTAAAAACTTATATATATATAATGACAACAACCTTATTATTTTATTTTATAAATATGACACTTATATACAAAACTGTCTCTTATAATTGTTTATTTGCTTAGAGAGAAAAAAAAAAAAAAGTCTATTGCAACAACTTTTTAACTTCAGCAGCAATGGCATCACCAACTTCAGTAGTAGAATTTGATCCCTTCAAGTCACCAGTTCTGATTCCTCTGTCAAGAACAGCTCTGACAGCCTTTTCAAGAGCCTCGCCCTCTTCCTTCATGTCCAAAGAAAGCTTGAGCATCATGGCAGTAGAAAGAATGGTGGCTACAGGGTTGACCTTGTTCTTTGGCAAGTCTGGGGCAGTACCGTGGCATGGCTCGTAAAGCCCAAACGCAGTGTTCTTGTCTGGGAGGGACGCAAGCGAGGCCGATGGCAAAAGACCGAGGGAGCCTGGGATGACAGAGGCCTCGTCGGAAAGGATATCGCCAAACATGTTGGTGGTGAGCAAGACACCGTTAAGAGAAGACGGGTTCTTGACCATGATCATGGCTGCAGAGTCGATCAGCTGGTGGTTGAGAGTCAATTGCGGGAATTCCTTTTCTATTGTCTCAGTGACGGTCTTTCTCCAGAGACGAGAAGAAGCCAACACATTGGCCTTGTCCAAACTCCAAACAGGGAGAGGGGGGTCTGATTGAAGTGCAAGAAAGGCAGCCATGCGGGTGAGTCTTTGGACCTCAGCAACAGAGTAGGCCTCAGTGTCCCAGGCCCTGCCAGACCCGTTGTCTTCTTCGCGCTCTCCGAAATAGATACCGCCAACGAGCTCTCTGACAATAACAAAGTCGGTGCCCTTGACGACCTCGGCCTTCAGCGGCGACAGGTCGTACAGGCTCTCAGAGATAAAGTTGCAGGGCCGTAAGTTGGCATACAGATTGAGTTCCTTGCGGATCTTGAGCAAGCCTTGCTCGGGTCTGACGGCCCCAGTCCCCCACTTTGGTCCGCCAACTGCTCCCAAAAGCACTGCGTCGGCCTTTTTGGCTGCTTCTAAAGTCTCATCTGGGAGAGGGTTTCCGGTAGCATCGATTGCGGCACCACCAATCAGGTGCTCTTGGAAATCAAACTTGATGTTTGGTCGCACTTCTTCAATGGCCTTCATGACTTTGATGGCTTCAGCAACAACTTCGGGACCGACGTGGTCACCTCCAAGAACAACAACAGTTTTAGTTTTAGGTGTAGTAGACATTGTTTAGATATGATATTTGTAAAAATTAAAAATAAAAAAATGGTGATATATTTTATCCTATAAAAGAGAGAGGGGGGTATTAATGATTGAATGATGAATTGAAAAATAAGAGAGAGAGAGAGAAGCATAAATGAGAGAAAAATAAAAGGAATTTTTCAATTAAACATTTCACTCTGTTAAAATCACGTGAAAGACGCTTCCATTGAGTCAGTTTGTGCGATTCCGCACCGGTATACCACCGATATTTTTCATTTATTTACACATTAGTTTTTGAAAAAAAAGTTCCTTACAAAAGTTGGATTTTAGCGGAAAAGCATTTTTTTTTTTTTAATATTCTCTAAAAAGAATACTACTTATTGTTTAATGTTAAATTGTAGAAAAACTACAAGTTTTTTAAAAATCATAAAAAAATCATAAAAAAATCAAATAAAATCATTAAAACCATTTAAACAAAAATATACATAGAAAAAATAAAACCTTTTAAATCTATTTAGAGCAGCATGAAGGAGTTGATGATGAAGTGTTACCAAATGCAAGCTTAGACTCCTTGTCAAAATACTCAGTTTGACCATTCTTCTTGGCCATGACTTCAGTAGTCTTGATGGCATATGATGGAGGAACATCGATAGCTGGGTTCATCAAGAAAAAGTTACGAGGTCTTAACAACAAAGTAATTGGTTCAGAGGGCATAATGGGGAAATCTTCTGGAGCTGGGAAGTGAGTAATACCAAAAGTGTGGTAAACAACAATCTCAGTGTTGTCGACATTGGCCGAGCCGTCACCGATCCATTCAACAATGCCCTTTGGTGGCTCGCCAGAAGTTTGGGGAACGTAGTCACCAGCTGGATAGACTTGGCCGTCCTTGTATGGCAGTACCTGCATAGTGTTTAGCGCAAATGCACCACGTTTGGAAACAAGAGAGCCTGGCTTTGGAAGCAATGGAGCACACTCTCTCGAAACAAGCTTGTAGGAGGCGGGCTTGCCAGAGTATGGGTGGAGCTTGTTTGGGTTGCAAATGTCCCAAGTGCGTCCGTTGACGTATTTTTGCGCAGACTCTGCGACAGTCTTGAAAACTGTGCGCTTGGGTCTAAAGACGTTACCATACTTGTTTTCTGGGTGGCCGACTGGCAATTCAGATGGCGCAGCATCAACAACTGCAACAGAATTGTTCAATCCATCAATTTCAGGTTCCATTCTAAGAGAGAACAAGTGTTGATGGTTCTGGGCATTGACTCCCGGGTAGACAAGAGTGCCGATGCCGTCGAGATCCTCACCTGGATTGGCGACATAGGTGTTTAATATACCAGTGAGCTTAATGTCCAACTCAATGACAGCGTCCTGGTGAAACACCCAGTAGAAGCAGTACGTGTAGTTACCAACAGTAGCAATGTTGCTGATAATCAACTTTCTGGCTCTGGTGACAAGCGACGTTTGGAAATCATCTCTGAAATCGGCATGCTTAAACAAGATTCCGTCATCTTCTTCGTGAATGCAGACTGCGTTCTTGACAGTCTGGACTGAGCCGTCTCTACCAACATAGGACCAGTCCAAGTAGTGAATGCTTCCCTTGCAGTCGCATCCCAAACCTAGTGAGTTAGCCATGTAGCCGAGACCGTACTCGCCGATATCCAAGGCGTGTTTTCTGAAATGGTGTTCCTTTCCACCGTATGGAACAATCATTTCAGCAAGAGAAATCCGTCTAAAGATTGGTCTTGTGCGCTTCTCAAACTTGTCATAGTAGCTGATGTTGGACAAAACCAAGCCTTCACGGTAGTTGAAACCAATGTGCATCTTAAAGTTTTGCCATGAGATGGTATTTCCTTCCATGGTGAAAGAGACGCCTTCAGGCTGGGTAATGTTGATAGGCTTGACATCTTCTCTATAGCCGATTTCGGAAGGAATTCCGCCTGGGTAAAAGTTGGGGTGCTTGGCCTTTGAAAGAGGTCTTCTGACTGCAGGGATATCAATGTAGATAACCTTTTTGTCTTCGGTATCAACGATTGGGCAGAAATCAAGAGCATGAGAATACTGGAAATCGTCGATATCATTTCTGTAGTACATGATGGCTTGCTGCAGACGTCTTTCGTTTCCGAACCGCTCGTCGTAGCCAATAGTCCAAGGGTCACAGTAGACCTTGTGCATATCCTCGAGTGGGATGCCAGAGATTCGGCATTGCTCAATGACTCCTGGGTCTTTTCTGATGATTTCTTCTGTAGAAGCCAGGTCTGCAGCAGTGATGATTGGCTGGACATTAGTCTTGTGTTGGAAAGATTTGACAACGCCAGCAGTCAAGTCAACAACACCGTCGTACAATCCAGCAACGCCAGTTTCAAGGACGACGAAAAAGGCTTCTCGAGTGACTGGAGTCTTATCGCTCAGCCATTTGTTCAAAACAGCTCGTGGGGGTTCCTTGAGTGTTATGGTGTTGAATCCAAATTTTCTATTTGGATAAGTATCTCTAATGATCTTGACAACATATGAAATTTCAGATGGTGAGAGAGGATCAAGAGGATGGCTTGGTGCTGGAACAGAGGCAGCTGTATGATTAGAAATGACCATTAATCGTTCCATTGTGATAGTTTTGTAATTGAATTATAAGAAAAAAAAAAAAAAGTTGGTATATATGATATAATGAAGAAAAATTGTTGATAAGCAAAAGAATTAACAAAAAAAAAAGGGTAATATTGTAGGGAATTTTTTAAATATTTATACTATTTCAATGATTTGAAAATAAAGGGAATGAGCATGCGAAAAATGGGGTTCACATCTATTACTTCTTATCAGTTTGCCGCATGATAGTCTCAAAAAGGCAAATTTGCTTATTACGAGATGAGATTTGAGAGCAAGATAACAATACTTTTTTTTTTTTTTGATACTCTGGACCTTTCAAATAGAACTATCCACATATATGATTGGCTGGTTTTTGTTATTATCGGGCTTTGTATGTGCCTCTGTATGTGTATAGACTTTCTGATGTTAATCTACTACAAAAAAATAAATCAAACAGGGAGCTATCAGTATCAATGGATTTTCAAGTGTTGATATCACTCAACTGATAACGGTGGCTGTCACAAGACTTTTTCATTAATTTTTTTTTCTATAATCAGCACCACCAATCTATCTATAATAAAAGGAATTCTTCTCTTTTTGAATTGTTGTTAAAAAGCTTTTTTTTTCACTTTACTAATAAAAAAACTTTTCAAACTTTTTTTTTTTTGTATTTTTGGATAGACTTAGTTACAACGTTCCAAATATGGATATGGAATGTTAATAGGTTATCATCATCATGATTATTATCAACAAGGTTTGAGACGATTCATTGGTAATTGATTCTTGTTGTCGGTAACTTAAAAAATCATCTTGCTCTCAAATCTCATTACCGTTTAAAAAGAGGAGAAAAAGGTACATTATAAAACGATCCACTATCTGTCCAATCATTTTCTGCATATTTTGAACTTTTTTTTTTTTTCTTTCTCAAGTTTCTTGAATATTATCAAATTCAGAAAGAGGCCTCTTTATATTTGTAAAAATTGCCATATTAGGCTATTTTTTCCTTCCGCCATTTATAAAAGGTGAAAAAGCCAAGGTAAAGAGCATTGGTTTATATTACTTTTTTTTCTTTCAAAGTAAGCCTGGATATCCAAAAAGTTAACACAGTTCATTTTTTTCATTACAAAGTTTTATATGAGAAAAAAAAAAAAAAAAAAAAAAAAAAAAAAAAACTTTAAAGTTTTTCTCTGTTAAAATAAGTTTAAACCCACAACCATAATATAAATGGTTTTCTTCCTAAGACTCCCCGTGGAAATATTCTGATTTCAACGGCTATCAATTTGTTATTACGTAATATTGATATTTTTTTCACAGCAAATTGAAGTTTAGTAATACCTATCAAAACTGAAATCTGTTTAATCATAAACTTTTTGTTTTCAAATAGAAAAGGGTTTTGAATTTTTGCTGTGCAATGACTATGCCGGCTAATGAAGTGTTATCCGAAAAATCATTTGTTTCAAGATAAAAAAACCTTTTAAAGTGTTTTGTATAATCGAATGAATAGATACCTCTTTTGGAAGCTGCATATCCATGAACAAGCTTTTCTTGTTGAATAACAATAAACATAAAATAGCAAAAACTGTGTTGGCTTTTCCAAAAATGAGTCTTGATATCCATCATGTCTGTTGACAATGTTACAATTGTTTGGTAAAACTGACAGATGATTCAATTAATCCACGATTAGAATTATTAAAACCTCATTATTCAAAGTAAACAAATAATCAAGTGGTCTTTGCGTTTGCCCGCCCTATATATATTTCTCCGGGCAGATTCCAGTAAAAAATATTAGAAGAAAAAGCCAATTTTTGCATGAGCCACAGTAAAAATTTCTTTAAATTAATTTTTTTTCTCTGTATAAGTTACCTTGTAAAAATAATATTATACAGTGTAAAGCAATATCCCGATTTCTTCAAAGCTGTATAAAAAAAATAATAATAAGAACACGATGATACCAAACACAGCAGCTAGATATTTTATTTTCTTGCTTTTTTAAAAAAAATAATATTATTTTGCAATATTTATCATCTTTCCATTTATAAAATTCTCTAATAAAAACTGAGATTAAAAATGTTTTTTTTTAATCTTTTTTGGAATGTGCTCTAAAAATTTAGCGCGTATCTGCAGTGGCACTTTTTTGATTCTCATGACAATTATAAGGAACTTCATTCCCACTCTTTTGGAATTGTTATTTATTGTTTTTTATTTAATTAAAATTCCCATTGTTTATTTTGAGTTTATCAAAAACCTTTAATCTTTAAATACTGCACAAGTAGCTAAATTTAGGTTTTTTTTTTTTTTTTTTTTTTTTTTTTTTTTTTTTTTTTTTTTTTTTTTT
>CBXB010000032.1:93030-103960 GCA_000817185.1 Magnusiomyces clavatus CNRMA 12.647
AAAAAAAAAAAAAAAAAGGACTGCTGAAAAACAAAGTTGAAAACAGTTTTCTTCGTTAACCTGTTGATTATATATATATATCTAAGCAAGCAAGCTACAGTCATCACTTGCTGTTACTTTTTTATTTGAATATATATTATATTTAAGAAAAATAAAAAAACCAAGAAAATAAAAAGATAACCGAAAAAAAATGGGTAGTTGGTAGTAATAATAATAACTATAGTAATAATAATTATAATGATAAAAGAGATGAAATAATTCAGATCTATAGACCTCTTAATAATGTCCAGACCTTTTTTTTCTTTCTCCTCTTCTAAAAATACTAAAAAGTCTGTTGAACGAATATCCAGATGCTATAGCTTTTTTATTTTTATTTTTTTAGTACTACTGGCTGCTATCGCTCCATTGCATATCGTCACCACCATTTTTTTTATAAATACAATTCAATAACAACCTGCTATAATAATTACTAGTTATTAAATACCATGCACACACACACACACTTTTTAACCCTAGAGACATTAATAATCCCCGTCTAAGGTAAATAGCAACCACCTATCAACCTTCTCTCTCTTTTTTTTAACTTACTGACTTGACATACCAGAACCTTTTTAGAATCAATAGTGAATAAAAAAAAAAAAAAGTATAACTACCCTCAAGATTCCGGGGATTTGTTTCTTTCTCGCCCTCCCTTTAAATCTACAATTCTAATTGCTATTACCTGCTCTATTGAAAATAAAAAAGACCATCCCCAGATATACCTTTAGCCATTTTATATATTTATTTATTTATATTTAATTAAAAGGTCTTTCTTCTTTTTATTTTTCTTTGGAGCTATTTATTTATTATTATTATTTATTTATT
Organism: Magnusiomyces clavatus CNRMA 12.647; assembly: GCA_000817185.1. Lineage (NCBI taxonomy): Eukaryota > Fungi > Ascomycota > Dipodascomycetes > Dipodascales > Dipodascaceae > Magnusiomyces > Magnusiomyces clavatus. The sequence continues at coordinate 93,895 of CBXB010000032.1, forward strand.
TATCCAGTCATCAATCATATATTCTCAAGTCATAATTAATCATAATTCAAATTTTCATCTTTATAATTAATCTTTTTTAAAAATAAATACTCACAAATGCTTGCAATGTCTTTAAACCATCACGGTCTTCATCCATCGGACCCCTCTTCGAATACCGATTCTTCATCCACACCTCACCAATACAACATTTATCAACAAATAGATCCAGCAGTATTTTCAAATGCTCAACCATCTTTTTACACACATACACAACCAGTAGAAGAGACAAAATATGCTACGGTTTTCTCAAAGCATTCTCACGCCACCTCCCCAGTCTCCCCTTGCTCACAAAACAACATTACTAGCCCTTGCTCCTCTAGAAACAACTCCTTTGGCATGACTGAATCTTCGTCACCAATAATCAACCCTGAGCTTCAACAGTTGGATAACAACACTAAAAATATCAATATTGATTCCAGTTCAAACACTTCTTCTGCTATTACTTTTTTCATCAGTCCCTCAGGTGTAATTTATTTTCATTCAAACTCCTCTCAAACCATTCTTGGATATGATCCCAAAAGTTTGATTGGTACTTCTTTCTTAGAATATCTATCTAACGACAATTTAGAACTGTGAGTATTGGTTAAAATATTTTTTAAAATTAAAAAAAAAAAAAATTCTAATTATATTTTTTTTATTTTTTATTTAGTTGTGTTCAAAATGTTAGAAATTCCATAATATCTGGTACTAGATTTGAAATGAATCTTTCTTTTAAGCATGGATCTCTTCAAAAATATGTTCCACTTCTTGTAAAGGGATTTGCTATTTTCGATAATAAATGGGCTTCTTCTGAATGTGTCAATGACAATATTAACCAAACCATCCCCGAAATTGATTCATTAGTACAAAATCACTTTCCAACACAAGAAGACACTCGAACAAAAGCTTGTGGTGGTTTAATAATAACTGCAATTCCAATGAGTCTAAATAACAAGCCCCAAAGCTTTGTTCCATCTCCCTCAGCCTCTCCTCTATCTAAAGAGAGCAAAACTTCTGCATTATGGCAACGCAGACGTGCTAAGGACTCTTTCAGCATATCCCAAGAGACCAACATTTCTGCTCCCAACTTGACCGTTGCTACCAACATTGGCATCCCCATGGGTAGTGAAGCTACAAGCGCCTCTTCTTACGAACCATCTTCTTGTCCTCCTCCCGCCATTTCTCCTCATTCAAATCCCCCAATGGTTTCTGTAGCTCATTCATCTGCTCCACCAACTTCCACCGTGCCACCATCATCCAACTACTTTAGCTACGAAAACAAAAACGAGCTTATTCTCACCAAGGGATCGTTTGAAGACATGTCAATTCTTCAGAATTCGCCTTGTAACACAGGTAATAACACCTCAGTAGTTTTGTTTGAAAACTCCCAAAACAGTCTAAAAGATAAGTTTGAGATTAATGCTGGTATGAAATCAACAGATGATATTAACAGCAATAATAATGCAAACCTCGAAGACCCTAGTATTAAAAATGTTGCAAATATTAACAACAATGCTATTAATTCGACTAATGAGACTGATACAAACTCTCAAAACCTATTAACTAACCAGTGTGTAGCATCAAACATTAAATCTCAAAACCTGGAAAACTCTCAAATTACTTATAAACTCCATTCTTCCTCCTCCTTTTCCGAACAAAATCCATCATCATCTTCTCATATTTTGGCTTCTTCTCCAAACTCCATCTCTATGCAACAAAAACCTCTACCTCAACCACAAATGGCTCTGTCTGCCTCGACTCAACAACAACAACAACAACAACATCTTCCTCCCAATGTTGCTACTGTTACAGCAGCTCCTGCTGCATTTTGGAACCCAGCATATGTCGTCTCAGATTCAAGCTCAATAGTTCAGCAAGAATATTCTCCATTAGTCACTTATCAACTGGCTAATCCAACCGATACTCGACAAGCTATGCAAAACATTCAAATGATGCACTTTAATAATCCAAATCAGCCTCAATTCCAAATGGGAGGCTCAAGTCCTTCAGCAACAACTCCTCCTCCTCCTCAAATGACGTTTCAAAATAACAATAATAATAATAATAATCTATATACACCTCAACAGCAGCAGCAGCAACAACAACAACAACAACCACAACAACCACCGCAACAAACAATTGTTTCTTCAAATACAAACACAAGCCCAATATTGAATCCTTCGACACAGATAAATACAAGTCCTAATGGTTTTCCAACTGCGTCTTTGCCATCAAATTCAATGTATGATTTTCAAAGAGTACACTTTATGAGCGCGCCAGTAAATACTACTTCACCCATCGCCAATGCTACTCCGTACTCCACTACACCTGCATACTACACTACGGGCTATACAGCTGGTAGCTTGCCAGCATCATACATGGGCCATCCAGGCATCAGATCGCCATACGGCAACATGCCAGGCTCCATACCCTATGGCCGTGCGAGTCTAGGGTCGATTGGAGGAGGAGGAATGGGGCACCACCATCATCTTGGCGCGCTTCGCGGAGTCGCCACTACCACCACAACCGCGGGCAAGCGAAAGTCCCGGTTCCAGTCATACGACCGCGCCGGGTATTCCGGTCACGTCTGTACAGAGTGTCACGTCGAGGAGTCTCCAGAATGGCGTAAAGGTCCAAAGGGACCCAAAACGTTGTGCAATGCCTGTGGTCTGCGATGGGCCAAAAAGTTTCGCAAGGAAAACATGAAGAACTCGACCAAATCTGATCAAAAGAAAACTCAACGAAGTGAATCTACTGGTGAATATAGTAATGCACCATCACAGCAGCAACAACAACAACAACAACAACAACTCTTACCATCATCTTCTAATGACTTATGTTCTTCTTCAAACATTAATGTTACAACTCCAAATCTTCTTATTGGATTAAATCCAAATGCTCCACATATTCAACAACCACCCCAGTAATTATAATAATAATAATAATTTGTTTCTATATTAATTTTTTTTCATATATATATGTATTTATTTTTTTTCTTGTTTCTAATAAATGGTCTCTTTATATTTTTGTTTTTTAAACTTTATTTATTTATAATTTTAACTTTTATTTATTTATTTATAATTTAAACTTATTATTTGTATTTTTTATAATTAGAAAAAAATAAATAAGAAAATACCTTATTTTTTTTTGAATTTGAATCAAAAAGAAGAAAAAAAAAAAAAAAAAAAAAAAAAAAAAAAAAAAAAAATAAAAATCAATGATACTTTTTCATCTTTATAAGAAAAAAAAAGTTGATATGAATTTCATTAATATACCCCTTTTTACTTTATGAAAGAAGAAAATATACCAAAGTAAATATTAGACAGAAAACAATCAATTGACGTCATGATTTGAAGAAAAATTTTTTTTTTTGAGTCTTTTGACTAAGTAAGGACCACTTTGAAAAATTTACTACAAAATAATTATATCTTGTTCTTGAGCTAGAACTATTAATTCCAACTAGAATAAAGTTTTCAACATTGAAAAGAAAAATGATTTAAAAATATTATTAAAAAAAAAAAAAAATCATCAGATGTAGCATAAAAAATTATGCCCATTGAAAAAAAATTACTTGTTTTGTGTTACGAATAAATTTTTTTTCTTTTTCTTAAACCGTTTTCAATTGAAACTAGCTTTTTTTTTTTTTCATTCAAAATAATAAAATCTAAATTTACTAGAATTATATTATAAAACCTTTTGAAATCTTGAAATGAAAAAAAAACAAATACTTATATATATTTTCAAATATTTTCAAATAATGTTATAAAAACTTTATCAAAAATATATATTGATTTTGTTCAGTTGGGTAACCATTGAGATTTTTTTTTAAAAAAACTAAAAAAAAACTTTCAATAATTGATATTCAGGGTTTTTTTTTAATTTTTTTTTGTTTTTAAAACTTCATCGAATCATTATTTTTTTTTTTACTACACTTTCATTACTTTTGCAAATTTCAATGTTTTTTTTTTTTTTTTTTCAGTTTATTTATCTTTACAAATTAGTATTTTATGAAATTTTTTTAAACTAACAAGTTCATTTATATATATACGTTTTACTTTTTAACTCTAATCGGAAATAAACTTCTAAAGTTTGGTTTTTTATTCCATCTTTTGTTTATAGTTAGAAAAAAAAGGAATAAAACATTATTAGACTTTGATTAGTTTTTGTTTTATTCTTTTGATTAATGTATAGAAAAGCATTAAAAATATCATTTAAACTATTAGTTATCAACTGAGATTCCTTTTTTTTTTTTTTTTTTTTTTTTTTTTTTTTTGCAGCAAAAAAAAAATTACAAAAAAAAAAACTTTATTTTCTTTATTGCTTTTCTCAAATACATGCGATAATCATAATATATACCACAGCTAAAACTGAGTCTTTAAATTTGTTTAACAAAAAACAAAAATCAAATAAAATGTTAAAGAGAGAGAAAAAAAAAAAAAAATTATCAATTTGTAGAGTGACATTGAATATTTTCTGGTTTATAAATGTAATGAAATTTTTTCTTTATATATTTTCTATACGTTTTTTTTTTTTTTTCCTATTTATGCTCGTTTACTTACGTTTTGATCTATAAAAAAAAAAACTTTCTCAAGTGTCATTTTAAGTAATAGTCTATTGTAGATACAAAGAAATCAAATCTAAACATTGTTTACTCATTGTTTACTTTCTTTTAAAAGCAATTTTTTTTTTTTTTTTCTTCTAGTGAAATATTATATGGCAATTTTTTTTTTTTTTGAAGAAAACTAAGGGACAATGTTCCATATAGTTTATTGCTTAAGTATCTTTGTTAGATATACTTACTTTAGTCTTTCTTGCTTGTCACAGCTGATGGTTTACGTTCCTAGTTCAGATCTTTAATCTTAATTGTTGGGTTACCTTTTTTTTATTTTATTTTTTATCTTTCTATGTTGAACATAAGTAGACAAGTCTAGTAGACAAAGTTAATAGACGGTTAATTTGAAGCCGTACTTTGATAGTGCTAGAAGGAACTTTTTATTTCAATGAGAGAAAGAAAGAATATATAAAGGGTTAACTGTAGCTTTTTCTCAACACTGTTAAGAATTAATAAAAATAAAAAAAAAAAAACATTATTCTATACAATTATAATTGAAAAAAAAAAAAAAAAAGTTTGTTTTTACTTTGATTTTAAGCATGTTTATAATAATGTTAAAAAAAAAAAAATTGGTTAAACAGTTTTTATTCTCTTCCAATTATTTCACATCTGATAGGTTAGAAAAAAGCTTCTTCACTTTGTGCCTGTGTGAATAGATTTTGTTGAATGCTCTAAACCAACTTCTACATCTCATGATTCCGAGTACGTTAACCCAATTGAGGCATATAAACGAACTTTTTTTAAAAAAATGTTTTCCTTTAAAATAAAATATAAACCAAAGTTAACCGTCTCTTGCTTGTTCTTACTTTTTAAATATGCGATAAATAACAGCAAACTTTACAATGCTTTTTCGCCAAAAGGCTTTTGAAAAAAAAAACTTCAAAAACCTAGTACATTATGTACTTCTGCTTCTCTAGCTGTTTGTTGTCAATCAGAAAAAAAAAAAATAATAATTAACTAAACGTTTCTTTTTGATTGTTGGGGGTGTTTCTTTTTTTCTTATAAATAACAAAAACAAATTTCTTAATATGGTAATTTATGATAATAATGGTGTGACTACAAAGGACTTTTCATTTCTTCTAATTCATTTAACAATTTTCATCCCTGTCTAAAAAAAATTGAAATAAAAATTGAAATAAAAACAGTAGTTTTTAGATTAGACTATTTTTAATTTTTTTTTTCCTCTCTAAATTTAATGTAGTATATATAGTTAGTTTGTATAAAAATAATAAATAAAAAAAAATGGAAGGTTTCTTTCCATGATTAAACATTTTGTATAAATTATATCATGTTTAGTAGAGTTTTTATCTAAAAGATTCAAAGACAATTTCATGTTATAAAGTTTGAAAAGGGAGAATTAAACAAATCTAATTCTGATTTGATAAAGTCTCTACAGAAATAATCATGTTGAGCATTTTACTGTCTCGAAACTTTTATTTTTATAGATATATTTGGTTGTATTTATTTATATCTATGGAGTTAGCAAGCAAATGCCTAAAAAACCATTCATTCTTGCTGTGCCTAAGACAGCATCAAAGACTTCATGTAAGACGAGAAAGATGTACAGAAAAAAAATGCACTTTTTTTTTTATTTATTTATTTTTATCTTCAGGTATTGTGAAACCAACCGTGGAAGCTGTCTTGTTTATCTTTAAAAAGATATTTTTTTATTAGAAAGCCGGGGACCCGAGAAATCTAGGTGGTTGTTTTTCTTTCTCAGTTAAAACAATTAGAGATGAAAGCCCTTGGAATTCAATTCCCTTTTTTTTAATTCTTTCTTTACACATATCCTGTTTTATTTTATTTTTATCAATTTATAAATTTTGTATTGGTACAGAGCAAAAAAAAAAAACATCATTTTTAAAGGGTTTAAAAAAAATTGATTGTTTAAAAAGGGAAAAAAAATAAAATAAAATACAAAGCCATTGAGATATTCTTATCAAAATGATATTTCTCAAAGAAAAATGTTCCTGTTGATTTTTAATATTTTTTTTTTTTTGTTCATTGTCACTCCTACCATTTCAAGAAAGAATAATTGAAATAACAATTTTTTTCAAATGTTTTGTTTGTTTGTTTGCAAAATCTACTCAAATGTCGTATTCATATTTTAAGCATCAGCAGCACCTTTATCTTTGAGAGAAAGCATACTTGGAACTCAGCTCGGTCTAGTACCATCTCTACTCGGAATCCCTTGCAGGTACCGCGCATTGTATTTACAGCAATTCCGTTTAAAGAAAAGCCTTGGACAAAAGGTAGATCCAAGTCTAAAAAAAAAAAAAGATCCATGTAGTAACGATTTTGTCATTTACTACATTGTATGTACACCTTTGAGAAAGTTTACCATCATCATTACTACCTTTTTTTATGTATTTATTAATTTTTGCTAAAGAATTTCACAGTGTACTCTATCAAGGACTTTGATAAACATCAAGATTCCCATACCCTAATTATACTGCACGCTTGCATGTCTTTAAAATCTTACATTTAATAAAGTTGCAAAACCACCGAGGTTGATTAATCTTTCAGCTTTTATTTTTTAAATGTTGACTGAATAAAAAAATAGAAAAAGCATCAACTTTATGTATGAAAATAATAATAACAACTTCAAGTTTGAAGTTATTATATAAACCAAATCTGTCTGTATGATATGCCAAACGTCACATTAAAAACAATATAAAAAAAATAAAATACAAATAATAATTTGAAATTCTTATTTTTTTTTTTTTGTATACTAGAAGAGATATAAAAGGGGTAGAATAAACAAAGTGAGGAAAAAAAAAAAAAAAGAACAGCATATGGAACATAGCTGATGAGGTGTTGTTGGTCTTAATGAACTTCTAAAACGTTTCATTTCTAAATTTTTATTTGAAATTCTTTTATGTTATTTTGTGATTATTCTAACTCATTTCTTTTTTACCAAGATAAACATATAAATTGAGAAATGTGTAAATAGGGTTGCTAAAAAAAGATATGAAAAGAGTCCTGCCATAAAAAATAAAAAAAAACCTCGATTTCAAATTTGTCATATAATTGATACATCTGTAGTAATTTAATATATAGTAAAAGAATTAATTAAAATATTATCACAATAATTTATTGTGCTTGTTTTTTTTTCCTTCATAATAATTAAAGATAGTTGCTGTAACATCTAAAATTTCTATTTCTCCAATAACACGATTAATTAATTTTTATTTGTTTTATTCTTTTTCTCCTTAATAAATCGTCTTCTTTTTTCAATAGAACAAAAAATAAAAATAAAAAAAAAGTCTAAATCATTAGTGTTTTATAAACTCAAATCTTACTTTTAATTGAGAAAAAGTATGACGTAGACGCCATACCGAATTCCTTTTATTTTTCTTCATGCTATTTCTCCCCTATTTTGCAACAATAATCAAAAGCTGAAAACCTAAAAAAAGATTTTGAGGGAACGCAACAAAACTAGTAATTAAACCAAAGTTTTTTCTTACAAAAGCATCAAAGTAGTAATTAGAAGCTTGCTCAGTTTTGTTCTTTCAAGTAAATAATCTTTTGTGATTGTTTATTGTATTCTGTAGTAAAGGTATGTTAGAGAAAAAAAACAAATCAAAATGAAAAAAATCATTCTGCCAATCAATACTTTTTTTTTGTCAACAGAAATAAAAAAAGCCAGTTTATAATATACATAATATTGGCTTTTGATAATTATCTTTTTGGCCTTTTTGAACTCTGGATAGGTGTGGTAAAGAATTAATCACACTGGCGAATCATCTTGCAACCTTTCTCTCATTTTGAGTCAGTTAGTAACTTTATTTGTTAAACCAAGTTTCGCTGAAAAATCTTATACTTTTAAACAGAGGTTAATCTTTTTTTTGCAATTTTACAAATCTATTACAAATCAAATAAAAAACAAAACTTTCAGTGTATCAGAAAATCACAATAGTTTCAAGGCAAATTTGACCTTGGTCAACAAAAAACAAAATAGATTTAAAACCTTGTCAATTCAAACAATCCTTTATATGATTTATTAGTAAACTGATACAATTCGAAAAAAATTACTATTTAGATATTAAAATGAATAAGTTCAAAAGTGATGAAAGAGATAAAAATATATAAATAAGATTAAAAAACGTCGAAAATAAAGTTTATTTATTTTACAAATATCTGACTCAGAAAAATATATATATATATATATATATATATATATTTCATTAATGTTTTTTACTAAATTTGTTATTTATATGTTCTGTCAATCAAATTGACAATGAGTTATTTGCATGTCGATACTTTTTTTCCTGCGATTTTTTGAAACCTGCCTCAACAACAACCGAAAAAAAAAGAAAAAAAGTTTTCAAATATTTTTTTTCAAAAAGCAAGTTACTTTACTAATTCCAGCATTCATCATATTTTTCAAGATTATCTTTCGATGCACTGCTTTATTTTCTTTTCATTTATTTTTTTTCTTAAAAAAAAAAAATCTGATATACTATAAAAACGTTGAATATTTCTAGTCTTTACAATACTTTCTCTATAATAAAATGACACGTATTTTAGTTGGCATTATTAGCGAGGGCAAAAAATAAACGACCATATGGAAAATTTTCTCAAAAGATTTGAATTTGTTTTGATTCTTAGGTGACATAAAAAAAAAAAAAAGAAAAAACGACAGAGTTGCTTTACAATTAAAATAATAACCATATTTTTTTCAATCTTCATTTTTTAAATTGTTGAGTACGATATAGTAACATTGAAATTGATTTTTGATATCAAATTTTCCAGTTTTTACTATTTATACAATCCAGGACTATAATAATATTTATTGAATTTTTATTGGGTGGTTGTGCTAGCATTGGGCTTCTAAGCAAAAACAATTCATGAGTTGTGGAAGTTGACCAATTTTCACAGTAAATCAATTAGTCCAAAATAAATACAAGGCTGTTATTACAAACAGATTCAGATTTTTTACATATTTTTATGCTAGATTATCAATGTTGAGAAATGATATTTCAAATGATTTTCTAGATATTCAGAGCAAGTCCCAATATAAGGGACAAGCTCACATTCACTTCCGCTCAAAATCAGTTTCCGACACTTTCTCAACTTTTCTTTTTTGATAGATTGTAGTTCAAATTTTAACCGTTGTAATAGAACAATACTTAAAATCAATACAATTACACTTCATTCATCTATTAGACTATGGTTCTAAGGAAAATCTTGAATACTTGTAATTTTGTGCTAGTTTACTAAAGAGCCTTCTTTTGGCATCAAAATGCTTTCGGCTAGCTATAAACTTTATATTTTTTATACATATTACTCAATCTTACAAATACTGTTTGTTAATATTTTTAACATTTTAAACTCTTCCCCTTTCCGAATCAAAAACCGTAACTTTTAGAGTTTATTAAAAAAATGTATTATTTTTGGAACCATTCATTTTCCTTTTTTTTTTTTTTTTTTTTT
>CBXB010000032.1:128159-148695 GCA_000817185.1 Magnusiomyces clavatus CNRMA 12.647
TAAAAAAAAAAAAAAAAAAAAAAAAAAAAAGATAAAGAAGAAGAAACTTAAATTATGAAATTGTCCGTATTTAAATAGGTCTATTATTATTACATCACTTGTAACAGTAACCCCAGATTAAAAAAAAATCTGAAAGAGATGAATGAGATCATAACTCATGAGCTGACGGTATGGACATTATAAAATTACAAGGTTTGACATGTTTTTCAATGAACCCTTATTTAATTATTCTATTATCATTATTTATTTATTTTTTACATTATTCAGCTTAAAAAGTTTCATACTTCACTAACTTGCATTGATAACTTTTTCCAATTTTTCTACATACGGAGGGCCTTTGTTATCGTGATGTTCTCAGGTGCTGCCCCCCAACACAGGAACCAGCTCATCTCGGCTGAATCAGACACGTGATTAAACCTAACCCTGATTGTAATCACATTTCTTACCGAATCTTTTTTTTTTTTTGGTTGTCATTGATGTAACAAATTTTCATCAATATCTGTGTTGTTACTAAAATCCCCCTCCAAAACCACCAAATAGGATCACCAAATTTATGAATCGACTTGCCGAAAAGTTTCTATAGTCCTATTGATAACGCATTTTTACGCTTCACACTATTATATTCGCGATTTTATTTATTGAGGTCACTGTTATATTTGCCTTACTTTGTATGTATTTTTTTTACGCGGTTTTTTTTTCTTTATTTTCTATCGCGATGTAATATTTTGTCAAATTTTCATAGTTTTGCTGCTCAAACATGGTGTCATACTCAAAGCAATTTAACCTTTTCGCCACGTTTTTTATTTATCTCATTTGCTAACTAGTAAAATTTTTATATTTATTTTATCTTCATGAAGTGCAGTGTTTGCTATTACAACTTTCATATATCTAAAACAAAACTATAGCTCGATTATATACAGTACATTTTAATTTCGGCTTATTCCATTCAATTACATTTGAAATATTATACAGTCAAATCAGTGCATGCTTTTCAAAAATATCATTGACCTTCGGCTACTGGTCTCCAGTTGAGAAGCCATAAAATCTTAATCATATTTGGATTCACTATTGTATAGCAACCAATATTCTTTCGTTTCAGCAATATAATATTTGACATAATATCGCTCTTAAGCACAACAACATGAGTACGGTATCTCCAGGGTCTCCGTCGCGGCATCCTATACCTATAACGACAGAATCTGAAAGTGTCGACGACAACCTGGAGCTGCTAACTAGCGGATCTGGAAACGTTGATCAGTCTACTTCCGAAAACGTCATTCAACAAAGCATAAGTATAGACGACTCAAATACTCCTAAAAACTCTCCCAAAAATTCAGAAGACACAAATGACTCAAATCAAATACAACAAGCAGACTCAAATAAAGAAGATCATCATTTTTCTAATATGGATGTTTCTCTTTCAGACGATTTTCTTTCTTCATTTAAAGCAGACGGACTGCATTCCAGAATGGACAAAGATAACTCGGCAAATAGGCACATGTCATTTGATATCAACATGGAAAGCTTGGATATGACTGGACTAGATGACGGCTCTATCAACTCAGAAAATTTTAACTCTAAAAATTCACAAGATAGCCAGAGCTTAGTAGACCAGCTCAAAAACTCATTAGAATCAGACGGAACACATTTATCAACAGATTTAAGTAACTTTAAAATTAACCAAGGCGAGATTGACGATTTAGTGAATTCCTTACCTGATATTCAAACCGAAAATCTAAAGGATTTTAAAGTCTTGGATGAAGATTTAAAAATGTGTGACGTAAAAAAATCGAATAACGACAACACAACAGACATCAAATTTGATAATATTGACTTGAAGGAATCTTCTGCTGACTTTTCTTCGAATTTGGAGGATATAAAAATATCAAAACCTGAACAATCGTCATCTACACAAATAACTGCATCTACAGCTACAGAATCGACAATAATACCATCAACTGCATCTGAATCCTTAACTATTCCTACAATACCCACAACTCGTGAATCATTTTCTTTCCCAGATTTTGATCGATCATTTCTTGAGCAAAGCATGCTAGATTCTTTATCATTATCCACTACAACTTCATTAGAAGGTTTGGACTTTCCAAAGACAAAAGACACCAGTAAAGATCCAATCAATTCACTTCCTTTTGAAATAATTCTTCCGGAATCCCTGCAAAACACGTTGGCATCTAAATCGGCGTTATCTACAGCAGCATCTAGCTCTAAAGGCATAAGCTCTGTTCTCGATATTCCTTTACCCGATTTTAAAGACCTTAAAGACCTAAAAGGGTTTAATTTTAAAGATTTTGACCTTAAAGAGCTTTCTGAATTAAAAACGGGAAATGAGAATTCTTCCGATAGTGCGTTTCACTTCAAGGATTTGAAGGATTTGGGTGACGGTAAAGATTTGAAAGACCTAAATTTGAAAGATTTAAACATAAAAGACATTGACTTTAAAGGTCTCAGCGATGATGCAATTATTAACGAAATAAACTTTTCCGAAACTCAATCAAATGGATCTAATTCTGATATCAACAATGTTGATTCTACAACGCATACAACTAAAGACGTAAGCTCATCAACAGATAAGCTCAACAGTATAGGAGTTTCACACCAGCAGACACTAGCGGAAATGTTACCAGACATATCACAACTACCAGATTTTTCCGAATCATCCATACTAACAACTCCTCGCAATCAAAATAGAGCTCAGAGCGAATCTTTAGATACAATTGCACAAAAGCCTGAGTTAGAATTCCATTCAATGTCAGTTCCTCAATCACCCAATTTTGATGGTTCTCATACTTTTTTGCAGTCTCATAAAAACACAAAAACTCCTCTTCCTAACCGTTCTAGAAAAAGTACTTCAGAATCCGCAACTGTTACGCCTATATCGACACCCTTTCAAATTCCGCATTTAAATAACAAAAACTCCACTGTAAAAAAAACACAATACTCCAACAGACCGATAGATAAAAGTTCTACATTACAAGCTATTAATGCCATAAATGGTGGAAAAGTTATTGATACTACAGCAGATGGAGAAACGTCCAAAAATGAGCTTGAAAACGTGCCTAGAGTTTCGGCTTATGCCCGTTTGGACTTTCCTTCGTTTACATTTTACGTTCAAACTTTACAAGTGATTTTAGGACGAGGTGCGGAAAGCGGCGGTTCGGTTGTTGATGTGGATTTAGGATCAGCAAAGGCAATTTCTCGAAAACATGCAAAAATATTTTATAACTTTGGGACTCAACGATTTGAACTATCTGTGCTCGGACGTAACGGTGCATTTGTTGATGATAAATTTGTCGAAACCGGATCAACAGTCCCATTAAGAGATGGGTAGGTTTTTTTTATTTATTTTATTTTTTTTATTTTTATTTTTACTTTTATTTTTGAATTCTTTTATTTATTTGACATACAGCTAATATTCTTGCTTATTTTTTTTTTTTTCTCTTTTTAAAGTATAAAAATTCAAATTGGTCAAATATCTTTTTCATTTGTCTTGCCATCGAGTGGAGGCTCCGGTGACTCTTCAGCTAAAGAATACCCTCAAAAAGATAAAACCGGTGATACTGGAGAATGCCCTGGCTCAGAAAAGACCTCCCCCAATCTTTTGCCACATACAAGATCTTCATCAGTTGCAACCGAACTTGACAATGTAGAGTTGAAGCCTCTTGATACTGAAAAAAGTGTAAATGCAGAAGCAAACTCAGAATCCGTGACAACAGCATCTCAAACTCAATCCACCACATCTAATCTCAACTCTTCTGTATTCAAAACTGAAACATCAAATAATGAATCTCAGACTAGTAAAGAAAATACTACTGCTACTGGACAAAAACCAGTGAACAATGCTCCAGTAAAAACCAAAACAGCACAAAAAGAATATCTTCCTGAGGAGATTCCTGAAGAATATAGAGAAAAACCCCAATATTCGTATTCCCATCTCATTGCAACTGCACTACGAGCACATCCAAATGAAAGTGGTATTTCTTTATCTAAAATTTACAAATCGATTCAAGATATTTTCCCCTATTACCAGTATTGTCCTCATGGATGGAAAAACTCTGTTAGACATAATCTATCATCAAACAAGGCATTTAAAAAGATATCTAAAGAAGGAAAAGGCTGGCTTTGGGGTATTGACGAAGAATATTTTCAAGAACGTGAGCGTATCAGGAAAAAAGCAGCTCAAAACAGTCTTAATAAAGCAAAAGCAGCAGCTGAAGCAGCCAAAGCAGCCCAAAAGCCTGCGGAAAAGACAACCACTCTAAGCTCATCTGTTTCTGCTGCAAAAAAACCTTCAACTTCACTTCCTGGTCAATTGCAATTACCAAAGGCAACTACTGCTTCATCAGTTACTACAAGTTCAGTTTCAAATCAAACACAAACTCTTAAAGCTACATCAACTAATCAATCAGGATTGCCTGCATTACCTCCTTCTATTACTGACTTGGAGTTACCTCCTTCATTAAAGGCACATTTCCAGCAGCACAACATTCCAATTCCTCCCGCGATTGCCTCCTCAGGTATATCGTCAACTTCACAGATTAAGAAGCAGAATGAAACAACCAACTTGCCAGATGCTTCAAACCCATCTTCCACCAAGACTTCCTTATCTACTACTGCTTTAGATAACTCCGGTGCGTCGCAAACATCTTCAGCCCTTAATCATGGTAAAAACTCTACAAATAACAACAGCAATAGTACTTCGCCTGGCATTTCTAGCAACACCACTTTAGCTGACTTACAATCAACTCTATCATTGATCGATTCAAAGGACAAAAAGAAAACAATTGCAGAACTTGCTAGAGAAATTACCATTGATAGAGTATCGAGACCAGATTATTCTAATATGACAAGAGATTCACTAACAACAGCAAGTGCGTCGAGCAACAAACCTCCGGTTACCACAACAGCCTCTAGTAGCTCAACAAGTATTAATTCTAGCACATATACCAAATTCCCATTTACAGACATGCCCGCCATGCCTCCACTTCCTGCAACTAATAGTACATCGTATTACACCAAGTCTAGTTCCACAAATTCAATTAGTAACCAGTCAACATCAACCCGTCCTTCACTGGCAGCTGGACAAACTACATTTAGAATGACTCAGACTCCTGCATTTTTTGCCAAAACTCAAACTACATTACCGGACTTGCAAAAGCAAACATCTGTTCCTCAAATGAAAGTCAAGCCTCAGATTCCTAACGAGGTCTTCAATACTGCAAGTGCATCTTCCAATCAGAGCTCTTACTCTGCTAACAGAGTACATGCTCCATTATCAATTCCAGCCGCAATTTCAACTCCTGGCACTTCAAAAGCTTTA
Source organism: Magnusiomyces clavatus CNRMA 12.647 (assembly GCA_000817185.1). NCBI lineage: Eukaryota > Fungi > Ascomycota > Dipodascomycetes > Dipodascales > Dipodascaceae > Magnusiomyces > Magnusiomyces clavatus. The sequence continues at coordinate 133,498 of CBXB010000032.1, forward strand.
CTGTACTCTCAAAAAGGTCAACAGACAATCAATTTTTTGATGTCTTCTATTCCACCCAAAGCTAATCAAGCCTTGTCTAGTAAGACAACACCATTAGATTCTAACAACCAGCAAGGTCAGAGCATTAATAAACCCGCAACTGTAGCAAATAATTTGGTAGCATCACAAGCTGGTTTGTCAAAAGTTGCATCTGGGTCTCCGTCATCTACTGCTTCCGCTTTGCCAAAAGATACACTTCGTATTGTTAATATTTTGCATGAAAAGGTTAAAGATACAATGCAAAAGATGGGTCAACCTTTAGACTCTCAGGTTCTTACACACGTACTAGCGAATGTTATCACTAAATTAACCAAAAGCGGTGCGTTAGCAGGAGGTGGAAAAAATATAGTGAGCTCGCTGACATCTGGCAAGCATAAGAATCTTTTTGTGAGTGCTTTAAATGCAGCGATCATTTCTGCAAAGAAAATGCAAAAGAATCAAGCATCTGCTAAGCAAGGTTCTGCTACGCCTTCTCTGAAATCGAATTCTTCTTCTCGACCATCTTCTGTAGAGCCTTCTTCATCTTCAGCCCAGAACTCTAATACATTGATGTCAAATACTTCAAATGCAATCAATCCTGTATCAGCTCCACCAGTGGCGCCCCCTATAAATCAGACTGCTTCTGCTACTACTCCAAGACCAACGACACTTAAGGTTCCTCCATCGATTTCACAGGTAAATATATCTTCTATTCCATCATCTATAAGAATACATGGAACTACTCTTCCACCAGCACCCACCATACCGGCGACAATCTCCGCTACATCTAAGAGCCCTGTAGTCAACGCACCAGCTACAACTAAGCCTGTCGCTACAACAAACTCTCCAACTGTTGATGTAAAAAATACAACCAAACACGGCTCTCCTACAGAGACTGTAAGTCTACCAAACGCATCTAATGACAATGGCAATCCTCCGGCTAATACTGCCACAGCCTTATCGAGCTCTAAAGTTGAAGTGTCGAACCCCAGTCCTACACCAGATCAAAAGGATAGTTCAAATAATACATCTAGTGCAACTCCATCTAGTAGTCAACCCGCGTCCACAGGAACTCCTATTAATCCACAAACCACTGCCCCACAACTTTCTCAGAACTCACAGTCTGAGAAGTCAACCGTGGATAAGGGAAAATCTGTGACAAAGGCGTTGAATCCATCTCCTACACCTTTTGTACCACCAGCACAAAAGCCTTCTGATAATACAGGTACCTCTGCACAAAAAAATCCATCCACAGCCAACGGAAAAGATTCGAGTTCTAACTCATCCTCATCAAAAGAGAAACCAGCAAACATTAGAGCAAAAGAAATAGCACAAATGCTTTTAAAGGCTAGTAAATTAAAAAATCCTTCACCAGCAATCCAAGAGGCTGTCAGACAATTGCAAGCACATGCTCTCAGACTAGGGGTGTCTCTCGACAATCTCGGTGGACAATCTCCATCCGCAACCGTCTCTCCCTCGGCATCAACATCTCCTCCTCCAAATTCATCTGCACCTAAACCTACAGATCCACCTCCTTCATCAAGTTCTGTTCCTTCCTCTTCGTCTTCCCCTGCATCTTTGACATCTTCTGCCCCTGCATCTACAGCTATATCCACTACAACTTCCAGTAATAGCAACACTAATAATAATAATAATAATGAAAACAACAATCAGCAAGCAACTAGTACAAGCGGCATCAAAAGGCCTTTAGAAAATGCTCAATCTTCGGAACGTCAATCCAAACTTCCCAAGAATTGAGAAAAAAGAAAACATTTGTAAATCTGTATTTTTTCCTAATGTATAATTTAAGTTAATGTTTATATTTAATAGTAACGAGCTTTTCCTTTTTTATTTGTTTATTTATTTATTTTATATTTTTAAATCGTATTTCAAAATATGCATAGTATATCATATTTAGAATTTTGGAGATAACACAGAAATTGCACTAAAAAAAGGGCAAGACTTTATTTATAAACTTGTTCAAATTTAAAAAATTAAAGTAATCGCCATTGCAGGTTTTTTTTATATAAAGGATGAATCTTCATCTAAAAAAGCTAGTCTGAATGTTGTTTTACATATATTTTAATTGGAATCATCAATCATAATCTTATCCAACTGCTTTTATCTTGAATCTTTAAAAAACAAACAAACAAACAAACGTAAGAAGTGCCTTTTGGTCAAATGCAAACTTAAGCATACTTTTAAATTGATATTTTTTCTTCTTTCTTTTTTTTAAAAAAAAAAGAAAAAGTAAAAAGAGAAAATATATCCTCTAAGAGTAATAAAGCTCAAGACTCATTCCATTATGAATTTCGTAATCTGCAAGAGTTATGTGATCTTTGAAAATTGTATAACCCTTTTTTAAGACTGTAATGAAGAAAAAAGAAAAGACAATTATTAGTTACCAACTTCATTTTTCATTAAAAATAAAAAAAAAAAATAAAACAAAAATATACTAACCAATTTTTTTTGGATCAGTACCGATTTGTGCTGCAAGTAATTTCTTAAAATCTCCAATGGTATCATCAGGTAAGGCCTTGGGAGTTTTGTTAGTATATATCTGTTATCATAACTGAACTTTATCAACATCACCGCCATACCTTTACTCTGACCTTCTTTCCAACCCTAGAAATATGATAAATGTTAATAGCAGTACTAAGTGAAAAGAAGTAAGATTACTTGATAGTAAACTTACCGATCGTCGCAAATAACTTCAATCATTGTATTTATTAGCTGAAATCTTTTTTATTGTTATTATGGATTAAGATAGAAGCTTTTACAATAAAAATTAGTGTAAATTTATAGAAACGAACCTAAGTGTCAAGTTATATTACATAACGTGTAATTGCACATTTGAAACACGTGACAATTTCCATTGTTGCCTTATTTTTTTATTTTTATTTTTTTTTGTTCGAGGTTCAGTTTCCGCTCTCTTCCTTCATTTTATTTTCTAATCAGCCTTTTTTTATACAATATAAAAATCAAAGTTTCCATATAAGGTCAATTGCAATATGCCCATGTAATAGCCCATGGTTAAGGGAATGCAATGAAAACGAGAAAACAAACAAAACTAAAACCTCTAGTTAAGTCTAGAAAAACGATAGACTCCATCAATGGGAAAAGTGCACAAAATGATTCACAACAAACCTCAGCTACAAACGATTCAGACGAAAAAAACACTGTAACAGTACCAGAAGAAACTCAATCAGAATCAGCAAATTTTCCAGAAAAAGACAAACTAACAGATGAAAATTCTAAAGAGCATCTTTCAACAGAAATAAAAGAAGAGCCGGGGATTGATACTAAAGGGAAAGGTAAACGAAGATCACGGAAATCACCAGTTTATTACGCTGATAATGGAGGTTCAGAAGATGATAGCGACAATTTTGTAAATAACGCGTCAGAAGATTCTGACGAAAATTTTGAAAATTCTCCCAATATACCTTTTACATACAATGACAGCGATAACGACGATGACTACTTAGAGGAGAATGACGCTGAAGACAAAAAACTAGAACACAATTCTTTGGTTTATCAAAATGATCATGAGTACCAAATATCAAATGAAACAGAACAATATAATGAATACCAAGAAATTGAGCTAGATGAAGATAATCTTCCCAAAGATATTTCGTTAAGAATGCAAGTACTTTTTGATTCTGATGAAGAAAGTGATTCAGGAAATTCAGAAAATAGCTTTGATGGACTGAGAAAAGATGAGGAAGCTTTATTTAAAACTACAGTTGAAGGAAGTAGATATAGAGTTAACCAGCATTTCAAAAACTCAACTGCCAATGTGATCAATCACGAGGCAAGAATCTATTTGGAACTTGCAAAAGAAGAGTATGAAGCTGGGAATATTCAAGATGCTCTTCTTTTAATCGAAGAAGCAATTCTTGCAGACAATGAAGCTCGACTGCCTTACATTTTGCTGGATATTATTCACACCGATTTGGGCAATCAGGAAGCCGCACTAAAGGCCAAAATTGCAGCAGCGACTGCTGGCGGCACTGTATTGGAAGATTGGATCGATGTAGCAGAACGAAGTTTCAAGATGAAATATTACTCTCAAGCAACGACATTTTATTTACGAGCAATTGATTTAAAAAAAAACGACCCTGAATTGAGATGGAATCTAATAAAAGCCTATATTGCTTTAGGTGACTACAAACACGCTGCCAAAAACGCCAAAAAACTGCACCAGAAGTTTCCTGCCGAGAGTGAATTTACTAGTATGCTGGGAAAGTTGTATGTTAAGACAAATCAAATCCAAGAAGCTGTTGCACTTTATGAAGATATTCTAGCCAAGAGTATGGAATCCGCACCCATTGATATAAGTCGTGTTCACCCATTTGGATTTTCTGAGCTTAATGTTCTTTGTGAACTTTATGAAATGCAACAAGCTTGGTCAAAGGGCATTTATACTATTAAATCAGTTTCTCGTCGACTGCTTGATAGAAAAGAAGAGACTTGGTGGGATGACTCCCCTGATGACTCTGAATTTGATGAAAGAAGATTTAAAAACAGCAGGTTTGCAAAAAGTCAGTTTTCCAATGATCCTTCTAAATTTGATTTACCGTTGGATATTCGCGCTAAGCTCTTAACTTTTAGACTTGAGAAAGGCGATAAGAAGGAGGCCCTTATACATGCTGGGTTTTTATTGCGCGCTGACATTAATGAATATATAGACTTGATATGGGAAGCTGGAAATCTTTTCTCTAAACATCATGACTACAGGACTGCTCTCAAGCTATTTTCAGCAATCATGAATAACAATCAAGATGAGAGCTATCCAAAGGAATTACTTTTGGCAGTCGCCAAGTGTGAGCTTGAGCTAGAACTATATACCGAGGCTAGAAAACATCTTGAGATGGTTCTTGAGACAGATCCCAAAAACACAGAAGCATTAGCCGGGCTTGGAGAGGTCACATTTTTGTTAGATGATGTTGCTGCTTCACGTCATTATGCTGGGTTATTGTCAAGTATCATTCAACAGTCCAAGTTGGATATGAGCCAGATTCAAAAGAAAAAGAGGGCTACTATACTTTCTGGGCCTGACGACGAAATCAAGTCGTCAATTGTCAACGACACTACTCAAGTACAAAATGACGAATCTTCATTTATTCAACACATTCCATATATTCGTAAGACTAGAAGCCTTGCAGCAAATGATCGCAAAAGACTTCAAGAGGAAATCAAAAAGCATGTTTTGCAACTTTATGATGAACTCAATCGTCACTGGCAATACATTGCAGAAGCTCCAGACAATCTGGCTGCTGTCATTAAATGGAAGCAGATAGCACATAAGCTAATGGAACAAATTCTGAGTACGAAAAGTTTTACATACGGAAAGAGAATACATCTTTATATTGACAACATAAAGGATCACAATACAATTGAAGATCGTCTCAACATTTTGGAAAATAAAATTTTACAAGATGATATTGATAAAATTGAAGAAGAAGAAGAAGAAGAAGCTGTAAACGATGAAACTATGACAAACTCTAGACAAGCATCTCTTCAAGATGAAAATGAAATTGAAGCTAAAAGAAAAGAGATTTTTCGAAGAAAAAATATTCCAATTAGAGGGCTTACCACTGAACAGTGGTTTACACTATTTATGCAGTATGCTCTTGTTTCTGCAAAGTACAACAAGGATGCTGAGACTGCCTACCGTGTTCTGAATGCAGCCAACTCTTTTAAAATTTTCAAGGACGATGGCTTAACAGAAAAGATACCTTTAGTGAAGCTTGTGTGCGCATACCTTGCAGAAGATTACAAGACATCTGGTGACTCATTGAGAGGGTATCTAGTCCAAGACCCCTACATCAATGATATTTACAGACTGCAAGCAGTCATCTTATCCTCTGGTATTGAAAAGGTCAAGATTTATCGGGGCCCCAATTTCTACAAGTTTTATCAAAGACGTTTAAGGTTTGTTCAAAGCCATTCGAAAAAGTCTGTTCAAGTGTATATCATCTGCTCTTATACTGCTCTTCTCAACAGATCATATATTCTGGCACTGGGCTATCTCAAAAATGCTCTAGACATTGCTCCAAATGAGCCTCTCATTCATCTGGTCATGGGCGTGTGCAACATTTCGCGAGCACTGAACCGTTTGTCTCGCAGTAGACATACAGAAATTTTGCAAGGGTTCAGCAACCTTGTAAAGTACTATGAGCTAAGAGCAAAAGAAGGAGAGCAAAGTATAGAAGATGAGAAAAGGTTTCGTTTAAAGTTAGCAGCTGAGGAGTCTTTTGAAAAGGAATCTTGTAAAAAACACAAAAAAAAAACCAATGACGATGATGGTGATATTGAAATGGAAGATGATGCGTCTAATTTTGAAAACGATGACATCACTACTAGTAAGCAACAAGAAGAAGAAATAAGATCTTTAAAAGATAATGATACTACTACTAAAAAAGGTCCCCCCCTTCTTACTACATACGAAAAAGACATAATGATCGACGGTGACGAGGTCATTGCATACACTAACTGGGAAGAACAAGAAGCAGAATACAACATGGGTCGGGCATACCATGGCTTGGGTCTCCACAACGAGGCTTCGCGGTGCTACGAAAGAGTTCTTGCAAACTACCCAGATGTTGTTTTATCAAGCAAAGAGCAACTTGATAAATGCATGCCTACTACTAAATATATCAGTAAAAAAGCTGCTACGTATACCATGAAACCTAATGCTGCTTATAATCTTCTTTCTATTTATAGTGCTAGTGGAAATAACGGAATGGCTAGAGAAGTTGTTGATAAATATTTAGTTATTTAAATATTTATTGTTGTTGAAGAAAATTGTTATATTCACTTGATTGTTATTTGTTTGGATATTGTAATAATAATAATAATTTATTAAATTCAAAATGTTACAATTGAGAAATCAATTCTTTATTAATTATATTTATTATATAGTCTTTTTTATTTGATTTAATTTTTTTTTTTAACAATTATTATTTTTGACATACTTTAATCGCTTAAAAGCATGGACGTTTATTTTTATGCAATTCGTTTGTATAAAAAAAAAAAAAAATTAGATAAAGGATTTTTTTTTTTTATCAAATGATAACCCTGCAGATTTAATAAAAGTAATTTATTTATTTAATATATATAAAGCAATATTGATGTTATGAATGTTAATATAAAGATCTTTTTTTTAGGAAAAAGATTATTCACCTTTATAGATCTTTTACTTTCTTTTTCAATCGATATAAAAGTTTATAAACTACTTTTTTTTTATTATTATTATATATGCCAATCTCTTGTAAATATCTTTTGTAAGGATTTCTATAATAAATAAATAGATATTAGTTTTGTTATTTTTTCTTTATTTAATAATTGAAAAATAAATTGATTATACAATTTATTAAAATAAACTTACAATTTGAATTTGAGATAGCAAGTTTCCAAACTTAATTGTCATATCAGCTTCAGTCATTTGAATAAATTCAAGTAGATCAACAGTATGAAGAATGGTTGCTGCAACAATGGGATTTACACCGCAAAACTTTAAAAACTCGAGAGATTTAATGGGTATGTTTGTAAAGACTTTATCATTAAACACAATACCACTATTATTATTATTATTATAATTATTATTGCTCATCATAGATGCTAAACTAAAGTTACTGTTATTATTATTATTCAGTGTCATCTGTTGCATAGTAGTAGTTCCATACAAGTTAGCAACATTATCGACAAAATTGGCAAGATTTTCACCAGAAGAATACACTAGAAACGACTGGACCCAGTGCTGAGGACCTAGAGCTGCTTGAAACTTTTGCAACGCTTGAACCTGTGGTTGTGACAGTTGCAAGATTTTAGTTGCATTAGTAGAAAGTAATGGTAAATTGTTGTTGTTATTGCCTCGGCCTAAAGGTTTGTTGTCGTCATCAATAAGAATTGCAACAAAAATCATGTCTACTTTTGCCTTGATCTTCACTACTCGCTCTAGCGCAAGCGAGTTAGCAACTGCGGGTATGGGGTGCCGCTCCTGTTTTGCATGAGGGTTCACAAACTTTTGACCAAATGTAAGTGCCTTGATAATAATGTCGGAGGGCTTGAAGGACTGCTGCGTTATGTCTTCCATTGTAAAAAATATCATGCATTTCTTTTCTGTAAAGTAAATGTTGGCTTCTTGCTGGCCTAGGTTGCATTCGATAAACTTGCAGAGTGTCGTTTGCTGCTGAAGATTTCTGATAATAGCAAGCTTGGTGTTGGTGACGTTTAAAATCAACGTTTTTCTACTAGTAGTCGGCGATATTGGATAGACCTTGGACCAAATTTTAATAGAAGGCACCATCGGTGTAGATCCAGAATTTGCATCTTGTAAACTACTGCTGCTGCTGCTGCTGCTACTGCCCTGTATAGACATGGACATTGTTGAAAAATCACTTTTTTTCGAAATGTCAGATTCTTTCATCTGGTTTGGAGACTGATTAGTACTGCTGTCATTGTGGAATGTTTCAAACGAGTTTTTCGTATTTCCTTGTAAGGAAGTAGTATTCACAGAAAAGGAAAAGTGGTTCTGAAGCCCCCTGGTAGTAAATTGGGATGGGGGGTTGTAGTTCATCAATTCTTTAGAGGTTTGGCTTTGCAACAACGCATTAGGCTTAGTAGTAGGTTTATCATTATTATTTTTATTATTATTTTTGCCCACCGTACTAGTTTGTGGGACTTTAAATGGCTGATTATTCGGTGCATGCTTCTTGCATGCTTCTGGTCCTGCAATTGCCCTGGTCTGTGTCTCAGAAAAAAAGGGGCTGAATGAAATTAAATCTTTTGGCGGTTTGGCAAGCAAGACGATGTTGTTGTTGTTTTTGGGCGTTTTCTTGTCATTCCTCTTAGATTTCTCATAAACAACCTTATTTAACTCAATAATACTATGGTCTAGATCAAAGTCTTCCAGATTTTCGTTTACCATTCTTCCTGAATTTTGTAAAGAATCTGTTGAAAGTCTGGATTCTGTCTCGGTAACTTGCACCTGCTTATCCTTATCATTCATTTCTGTTGCTTGTGGCTCCTTTTGGTCTAATTCCATATCACTCCAGCTAAAAAGTTCTTCGTCACTCAAATCAAAACCTGCAAGCATAGAGTTACTTGGTTTGGAAGTATTTTGCGGGTTAAGTAGTGGCTGGCTCTTGTTTGAAGAATTTTTGGATAAATATGAGAAATTCTCAAACGGATTAGACTTGACAAAACTTAGCTCAGAATCAATTGAAGAATCTAAATCAACATTTCCCCTACTGACAAAGATCTCACTAATATCTGGATCAGAAATTATATCTTTTGAATCCTGAACTCCAACAATTTCAATATCTGAAGACGATGACGATACTGGACGAGATTCTAAATTTGACAGCTCTTGTAGGTTTTCTTTTTCTTGAAAATCATTGATTTTAGTGCTAGAACTAGGTTGTAAATGGTTATATGAAAAGCTGCTGACTCCAGAAGAGGGCAAAATGTTGATCCGTCTAATTTTCGCGGGTCTTAAAGAATTTGAAATATCAGATGAAACAGTTGACGGTTCATGATTGTGTTTTTTTTCTTGAGTTAAATTTAAATCAACAATGGCTTCTGCCATTTTTAAAGCTTGTTTTTGTTCTGCTTCAGTACAGTACTCAATCATAAAGTCATCGGACTTTTTCTCGATATACTCCAATTTTCCAAAAGCCGCATCTTTAGAATCTGGGGTATAAAACCCCATTTTTATAAACTTTTCGACTTCAGGATCAGCTTGGTAATCGTCATCTGGATCAAACACCAATGAAGAATTCCAGTTGATGTGAGATAGGCTAGAAAACGGTTTCCAATCTAGTTTACAAAACATTGCATATGGAATATTCCATTCAGGATACCAGAAGTTCGGCATTTTTACAGTTATTGGATGATCGTCCTCATTGTAGCCGATCACAGGTGGAAGCGGTAGCTGTTGAGCCCCGATAACACAGATATCTTCCTTGATATGATCTATATTGATAAACTTGTTGCTCAACAACTGACCATTGAGCTTTTGCAAGTTTTCAGACAACTCTTGTGCCATATTTGCCCCTTTCTCTAGCATGCTATTTTCTAGTTTATTGAGAGAGTTTAAAATATCAGGTTTGACGTTTTCAAGTGGAGTATCAAACTTTTGAGTAGCTTCCCAACTAGCGGAAATAGTTTTAACAGCAGGAAGTGAATTATTTTCCTTCAAATCAGTCAAGATATCTTTAACAATGGACATTGACTCTGAGGAAACCGAGAGTGTTTTGTCTGCAAACCCGTCATCGCTTTTGATATTTAGATAATCTGGAATGTTATTGTACATGTCCCGCTCGATGTCAAATGAAAAATCATCAGCAGGGAGTATAGGCAGCTCCAATTGCAGGCTTTCAGTGTTTTGTGGTGGCAGAGTTAAGTCTAGTTGATGTAGCGTTGTATCTTGAAACTTAGACAGTTCATCAAGTACTTGTTCATCTTCTGATGGTATGATAAAATCCTCCGCCATATCCTTGAGTAAGGAAAGGTTATCAGAGAAGGGCTTTTCTAGTGGTTGTGCATCGTCATCTATTTTGTGACTAGAATTGTATGAGTCGATTTCAGGAAACTCCGTAAGTATCAAACTTGTCGAGGGCTCTGGAGTGTATGGAACAAGTAACTCTAAGGAATCAAGTTGCTGAAGTGGAAGTGGTTTCAAATCCGGATATCTTAACTTCTCTTGTTTCAAAAATTCAATCGACTGGATATCAATGTTGAGGTCTTCAATATACAAATCATCTATGGATAGTTTGAGAAGTGGGACGTATCGAGGAAAGTCGGTGTCTATGATAGTAGCTTTGAAGAAAATCTTTTCAAAATACCTTGAGGAATCAACACTTAAACCACTATCTTTGCCATATTCAATAATTGAATCTCTACTAGGTTGCTTTGTGTATAAAATGTTGCTAGTCATTTTAAAAGAATAAATTATAAACAAATGATAATTAAAAAGTTATTTGAAATAAATGGTTGATACGTTGGTTAACAAGCTTAAAAAATACCAATCAAGGTGATATAAAAGGAAAAAAATAAAATAAAAATGAATTGAGTATGAGATTAAAGAGGGGGATAAAAAATATGTCAAAAATCAAATCATAAACAAAAGTACAAAAATAAATCAACACAAAAATTAAAACAACAAGAGAGGAAAAAAAAAATTAATCATTATCAGCGTCGTATATTTATACAACTCTATGTACTAACAAGTGCAAGACAAGAATCTACGGCTGCACCAACTCGTCCTTGCTTTTCAGTAGCCACATCTACAATGACATTTCTATCAAGAGTTGGAAACATTTGAGAAAGCGTCTCAACCACATTTTCAAACTCTTGCTGCGATATCCGTCGAGCTTCTTCTTCCTCTGCAGAAATCTGTCTGGCCGCAAGCTCCTCTGGAGACAGTTTAGGAGTGCTGCTATTGGAGTTGTTGCTGTTATCCAAGCTTTTGTAGAGAGCATCCATCAGTTCTTTATCGTCTTTATCGTTCTGCTTCGATGATAATTGCTCTTGTCGGGCAGCATAATCTTGAGGTTCAAAAGCACGAGCTTGTCCCGCGGGACTTCCACTATTGCTGTTTTCGGTCGATTTGGGAGTGCTGCTGCCTGTTTGGTCAAATAATTTTGAAATAGACTTCAATGGAGCAGCCAACAGCCCTGCCGAACTTTGAAGAACGGCTGATGGTGTGAGGTTTCCTGAGGCTGTACGTGGACTACCTGGTCCTGGTCTTGCACCTGGTTCGGGAGTCAATCCACGTATTGGTGTTACCGGAGGTTGTGAAGATTCTTGACTCAGTCTCTCTTGTTCCTTTTGTCTTTTCTGTTCTAAAATTGCGGCATCCATATTTTTATTAAATTCCTCATCGCTAATGCTAAGAGACTGGTGATCCAATGTTTCAATAAAACTGACTGCACCTTGCAATGAAGAAAGATAATATCCAGCCTCTCCATTGAGTTTTTCTGGTCTTCGGAATCGCTGAATGTAATTCATGTTTGAAATCATGTTTTTGGGATGAGCTTTTATGACGACATATATTAATATTGGCAAAAACCCGTCTGCGTTTTCCTCACTGCTTGATTGCCTCAGCAACCCGAAAATCACCTTGCAGCAGTTGAGAATGCAAACTACCTTGTCTCTGGGTGCCCTGTAGTGGTTGATTTTGCGCAGTTCGTCACTAGCCAATTTAATAAAGGCTTCACCATTGCGTAGAAACTTGTTGGGAATATCTAAATGCCTGCCTTCAATCCATTTCCACAACATCATTTTGTCATCTAAAACTGTATCTCTTATTACATCTTCTTCATGGCTGTCAGTGCGTTTGTTCTGTGGGATTTCTGGAGAGAAAGTCTTTGTGTAAAGACGGTTCATTATGAGTTTTTCCATTCCTTCCATAGCATTGTCCATTTCTGCATCGGATAAGGTGGAGAATGGAGGATGCTGGTCCATCTTGCCAGCAATAAAATGCTCAAAGTCAGATATGATTTTGACCTGTTCATCTGCTGTCCATACGCGTTTGTTGAACTCTTGTAAAAAACTTTTCAAGTAGCGAGCAATGGGATCTGCGGATTTGTGGCGTAGCAAATCCAAAAATCTTTGAAAGTCAAAAGGTGGGGGTGCTAAAGGATCTCTAGGGGTTGATGATGAAGATGATTGTTTTTCGTCTATAGTCCCTTCTTGTTGTTGGTCACTCGATTGAATCCTAGTCTTGGATTTAGATTTAGATTTTGATGATTCTGTTTTCTCTGTTGCATTAGAAGATTGCTTTTCAGAGAGTTTACTATCTTTGGAACTTTGCAAAGATGGTCCCTCTAGCTTTGTAGTAGATTTATTGCGTTTGGCAAGAGGATCAAATTCATCAAGGATTCTTTCCATTTTTACTGATGAAGAAGATGACTGTGAGGAATTATTAGCATTATTATCAATTGTATTTGCCGGTTCTGGTGATGACGATATTGTTGCAGCTGTAGTTTGTTTAGATTCAGATTGTCTACGTATATGGTTAATAAGTCAGGCTAAAATAATAAAAATAATAAAAATCAATCATAACAAAGAAACAAGAAGCACTTACAATGACAAAGCCGTTTGTTCTGAAGAAGATCCAGAAGTTGCTATTGGTGTTGCCATCTCTGGAATTAATGCTGTTGTAAAGGGTATTTGAATATTATTTTGAGATGAAGATATATCTGCATCATCATGATCTAAAAGACTCATAATGCTGGAAGAAGAGCACTATTTATAGAGTGAAACGTGTAGTTATGGATATATTATAATTGGAAGCAAGGATACTTGCAATGACAATAATGTAATTGTTGAAAAAGTATAACTTTTGTAATTCCGTTAAAGTATTCAACAACTTATACCAAACAAGGATCTATCTATGATGAGGGTATATAAGGAAAAGAAGGACAAAGATCTCGCAAACAGTACAGAGTTTATTAACTTGGCTTTTGGGTAAGAAAGGTGTAGTATATGGGTTAGGGTATTTGTGGCTTTTTTGGCTTGTGTAAATCTGTCCAACATTTATTTCTCAATCTTTTATATTAAATACTAATAAAATTTGATAAACTATAAAAATAAAATAATAACATATTTGAATGTAGGTAATAGTAGATCAATAGAAAAATAAATATACTGTCTGTCAATTAAAGCCTATGAATAAAATGGCAACAATCGTATTCATTTGAAATGATTTTTGCTCAAAAAAAACAAAAAGAAAACTGATTGGAAGTTACTTAAAATTAAGCAGTAAAAAAATTAAAATGAAACCACAAAACGTTTATTAAGTGAATTTTACTATATACGAAGAGTTATCATTACATCATTTTCATTAAAAAGCAATTTATGGGTTGCTGGCAACAAATTGGACACCCTTGGCGATATTCTTCTTGAGGTCTTCCTTAGCGGTAGCAATGAGCTTTTCTTCGTAAGGGCTGATCTTTCCGAGAGGGAAGATTTCCTTGACACCTTCTGGGCCAAGAGCAACCTTGGAGGAGAAGAATTCAATACCTTCATCCTTGAAGAGAGGAGAGTCAACGAAAGTTGGTTCAATGACTTCTTCACCCTTAAGACCCTTGAGGAGGGAAGCGGTGAATCTAGCACCGGCTTGGGCCATGGAGAGGGTGGCAGAACCAGCACCGTCCTTAGCCTTGACGACTTCGTCACCACCAAATTGGATGCGGTGGACGAGGGCATCGAGAGTTTCACCAGAAATATCTGGGTGGTTAGATTGAGAAATCAATGGGACAATAGTGTGTCCAGAGTGACCACCAACAACGGTGACAGATTCTTGAGTTGGGTCAGTTCCCTTGACTTCAGAGATGAATCTGGCAGCTCTGATGACATCAAGGGTGGTAACACCAAAGATTCTCTTGGGGTCGTAAACACCTTGAGCCTTGAAAACTTCAGCAACAATTGGGACGGTGGAGTTGACAGGGTTGGCAATGACGGCAACCAAAGCCTTTGGAGCAGTGGTAGCAACAGCCTTAGCCAAGTCACGGACAATGGAGGCATTGGTGTTGAAAAGATCATCACGGGTCATACCTGGCTTTCTTGGGACACCAGCTGGGATGACAACGACTTCGACACCTTCAAGGGCCTTAGCAAGACCGTTATTGTCTGGGAGGTAACCATTAACAGTGGAGTTGGTTGGGATATGGGAAAGATCGGCAGCGACACCTGGAGTACCTCTGATGTCGTAAAGGGAGAGGTTAGTGACGTCCTTGTTGAGCTTAAGGAGGAGGGAAAGTGGTTGACCGATACCACCGGCAGCACCTAAAACAGCGACCTTGTGGGCCTATATATAAAATGAAAAAGGTCTAGTTAGAAACAATTGTTGAACAGGAGCAATTGAAAACTGATCAAAAATGAGACCAATGTTGCCATTGTAAAGTGAAAAAAAAATGGCTCATCAAATGCTGTGATTGGCTAATCTATGAGTCCTCAAGTTTAATATGGGGTAAACGGAGAATATCAAAATAATAATAAAAAGTACTTACGTTGCGGGCAGAAGAGGAGAAAGCACGACGAGCGATGTAAGACATTGTTGTGACTGGTAATAAATATAAAAGGGAAAGGCTTTATAAATGATTAATCCACAATTGAAAATATAGGATGAAGAGAAAAGAAAGAAAGGAAAAAAAAAAAAAAAAAAAAAAC
>CBXB010000033.1:0-11609 GCA_000817185.1 Magnusiomyces clavatus CNRMA 12.647
CAAACTAAAACCTATTGCTAGGGAAAAGGTTTGATTCATTAGTAAAAACCGCTCCAAATCTCATTAATTTATTTAATGAAAGAGATATTTTTTTTGTATATTACACAAATTTGTAATTGCAATAATTGTTTAATGTTCCATTCTGAAAATAAACATTCAACAATGCTATAACGGTTTTTAAATGATAATTTTTTTTTTTTTTTTTTTTTTTTTTTTTTTTTTTTTTTTTTGAAAACTTGTAGAAACAATGAGATCATACATTATTATCACTTTGAAAAAAAATAAAAAATTAAACATTTATTGAAAAAAGTCAAGTATATTATAATGTTTAAAGTCATACCTTTTTCAATGACGATTAAAAAGATTTGAATCGCAATGCTTTGTCATTATTAATAATATGATGAAAATGAGTTTTTCTTAATCAAAATTGTACCGTTTTTGAATATTTTATTTACACAAAATCTTGATACAAAAGTTGAAATTTTGAGAAATATCGTCAATGTATTAGTTTTGTGTCCATTGGCACAAAAACAATTGATTAAAGATGATTGTTATGTAATAATAACACATATTGTGTGTTTTAAGTAATTAATAATATGTCTGTTTTTTTACTTTTTTGAACTTGCTAATGGGGTATTTTTTATTTTATTTTTATCTAAGCTCAAAATTTGGGTTTTTGATGTTTTGAAGGTTATACATTAAAAACTGATAAGATATGAGTAACAAGTTTTGATGACACTCTTAAAATGTCATTTACAAATTGGTATCAGAGAGAGCGCATTTCAAACACATGTAGCATGTATTTACAACCACAATTTGTAATATTCTATTTTTGCTGTAGAATAACAGGTGAGATTTATTAATTACGGCATTTGAATTTTGTTCAGTTGGTAAAATGTTGTCAATTATATAAGATGGTGTATGGTAATATCATTGTCAATTGCCATAATATATATAAAATGTTTGGATATCAACCTACTGAACCTTTAACTAGTAAAGTGAATTTAAAACAAAAATCCAAACATAACTTTTAGAATAAAAAAAGCCTTTTATCAACAGTTTATGTCTTCAATTGAAACTATTTTTCATTTATTCGTGAAATCAAAAATATATTTAAAATCACACCACTTATGTTTTTTTTTTTCTTCAAAAAAGGTCTTGAGTATCATTATTGAGAAATAAAAAGGAAGCAATAGCCGTGATTTTTTATTTTATGGGTACTAGTCTATTTTACCAACTTGTCTATTAGATTGTTTAATATGAAAGTTAGACTAGAAATCAGTAGTTTAAAAATTAGCCTTTTAATAAACAAACACATTAATCAATTTCTCTTCCATCAAACCATTTCAAATTTAAAAAAACCTTTCTCTCATTGTCATTTAAAATCAAAATCATCTCAAAAGTTTTTTTATAGTATATTTTTTTTTAAAAAAAAAGTAAAAACAGAACTTTTTAGTTTCAATAGCTTACTTTTTGTTTCTTTCCCCCCTTCTTGATACTCTCTTTCTCTCCCCTCCCTATTGAATAGATTTTAATTTAATAGCCCGGGATTACAAAATCTAAAAAAACAAAGCTATGTTAAATGAAATAAATTACACGGCTATACTCTGAGTAAAATAACGTTCCAATATTAAAGTTTACATTTTCTGATAATTACTTTTTTTTTTTTTTTTTTTTTTTTTTTTTTTTTTTTTTTTTGATGATAGTAGTATTAACATTCATTAGCTTTTCAGTAATGTGTATATAACATTATACATCATTTATATACATTTTCTCTATATTAAATTATCTATTAATTTTATTTTATTATTATTACCATTCTAAATTATCAGCCCAAGTAATTTTTTTAACATTTTTTTCTGCTCTCCTTGCTCTTGTTTTGCGAAACCTTGCTGGAGTTGATGTTTTTGAATGTTCTTCTTCGTCGTCTTCTTCTTCTTCATTACCTTCTTTTGCTGTATCTTTGGCCGGAATGTTATTAGACAAGTAATTCAATAAATCAGATTTAGAGTAAAATCCAAGACGTGCAGTTGTTGTTGTTTTACGAGCAGAAGATGATGTGCTTGTTGTTGATGTTTTAGTTGGTGACGATTGTGGAGTTACTGGATTAGATGATGAAAACTGTTGGAACGAATTTTGTTGTTCTTCAGATTCTTCACTTTTAATAATGTTTTCGTAAAAGGGCGACTCTTCACGTTCTTCTTTGACGCGCTTGCTGCCTCGTCTACCTTTTTTCCCGTTATTCCCATTATTGTTATTTTTATTATTATTATCAGCATGAGATGATGGGTCTGTACGCTTTTTTGAAATCTTAATACACTTGTTTGTCAAATCGTCATAAAGATAGTAGTATTCGTTTGGATCTCGTTGCTCAGCATGTTTCTTGCGTTCCTCGTACTCTGCGTTATATTTCAAACTAGGCTTTATTGGTGTCAGTTTATCGTGGTTGGGCGTGCACACTCTGCCTGGAGAGCGAGGACGTGTGTCCTTGTCCTTCTCTTGCAGTCGCCGTGATCTACGAGCAGCACCACTCTGTGGAGGCTCTTGTTTTTGTTCTTTCTTGGTAGTTTGTTTTGTTTCCTTCTCATGTTCAAGCTCTGTATCGTCAGCAAAGACCTGAGGAGGAGGAGATGAAATAGTAGGCACAGGAAGTTTCTTGTTGCGCGTCGAAGGCCTTTTCTTTTGTGGTGATCCTTCTTTTGTAGTAGTAGTAGTAGTAGTAGCAATAGAGCTGTTTGATTGTCGCAAACGTTTTGCGTCTGAGGGTAAAACAAGTTTTTGTGGTTGCTTCTGTTCTTCTGCTGCTTTCATTGCCGATATTCTCATTCTAGTTCTTGTTGCTAGTGGTGACATGTTGTTACCACATTTAGGCATACGTTCTTCTACTTCTACTTCTTCGTCATGGCCAGCGTAAGAAGCTTCTTTCTCTTCTGCTTCCTCGACGACTTCTCTCAAAGTCCTTCTTCTTGCTGATAATGCTTCTAGAGCTGAGAGGGACGACTCTGTTCCGTCGAGTCTATTTTTGGAATTGTTTAGCAGAAACTCTGATACTTGAGGAAAGTTTTCGAGGTTTCCAGTGCCGTAAAAGTTTTCTTCTTGTTCTTCTTCAATCAGGTCATCTTTGTCAATAACAAGGGGCTTTTTTCTAATCTTTTTCACTTGGATTTCGTTTTTGGTTTCTGCTGCTTTAGGATATGATATAGGAGAATTTCCTGGTTGTTTCTTGCGAATCTTGGGTAAAACTAGCGGCTGAGTTGGTTCAATAGGCGAAACCTGCTGGACTTGTGCTGTAGGTTGAGGTCCTTGAGACAAAGTTGGACTAGTAGATATGGCAAAAGACCTAGTGATTCTACGACCTGATTGCTGAAGAGGGGATTGAATTAAGGGCTTGTCGCTCAAGCCTCCATTTTCCTTATCTTCTTCATGTACGGGAAAGAGATCGCCATTGTTGCTGCTAAAACTGTTTGCGCTAGATGTAGATATATTAGATTCTATTGAAGATACTGATGAACCAGAAGGGGTATCTCGTAACCTTCTTCCTGCAAGCCCCAGTCTACCAACTCCAGCTTGTCGCTTTGGTAACAGGATGGCTTGTCTTCGTTTTAAAGGAGAAGGTGATCTACTAGATAAGGGACTGTTGGTATTGTGAATACTTTTGATAGGAGAAGTATGAATCTTCTCTGGAGTACTAGGGGTTGCTGTAGCAGTAGTAGTAGGTGAAGATTTTAAAGTATGTAAAGTAGTAGCTGTGCTAACCTCTGATTCGGCTGGTGTTTTTGAGTGATGAATAGAGCTTTGCTTTTGTTCTTTTGGTTTAATAATGCTACTGTTTTGAGTAGCAGGTTTTCTAATTTTGGGTATAAAAAGACTAGTAGTGTCTTCTTGCTGTTTTTTTTGTATCGACTTTTGATTCAGTAGACTATTATTGAATTCTTCAAGTTCAACAATTTCAATGTCAGAATCAGAATCACTAGATATTGATTCTTCGACTTTTGTATTTTGAGAATTAGCAATGGAAGAAGGTATCTCGTTGGTATACGGGGTATGTTTTTGTTTTTGCGTATTAGTGAGTGTGCTTGAATCTGAAGTTTGATTGGCAACAAGGTGCATGCTTTCTGTTGTTGTTGAGTGGCTATCGTCCATGACAACAGAATTTGTAGAGCTCTCAGTAGAACCCTCTACAGACGATACAGAACTGTTAAAGTCTGGTAGTTGATCCAAATTGTTAATGATACTTAAGATTTCTTCATCGTTTGTGTAGTTTACTATTTGGTCTTTCTGATAAAAGTATTCATTTGCTGAGGTAGAAGAATCAAGACTGTTGTCATTACTTGAATTGTTTTGTAGTAAAGTAGGTGCATTGAATGGATCAAAGGGGGAATCTGTCTTTGGGGGGATCATTAATGATTTGTTAATACGACGATGATCAATTTGAGACAAAAGTGTGTCTAGTTCTGGGTCTGATAGTGATGACAACTCATGTGTTTTTGGTTTAGGTTGTTTCATCAAAGAATCGACATTGAGTTCCGAAAACTCCTTACTTAAAAGTTTCAAGTTTTCATGACTAATGAAATTGTCTGTAGAAGAAGTCGGAGGAGACTGTTTATTTGAAAACGAAAAGTTAAACTCTTCAAAAGCAATGTTATCTAAAGGATTCAACCAGTCGTCAAAAGGTTTGTCAAAGTCTGACATTGTAAAAAGAATAAATAAAAAAATGCAGTGGAAATATTTGGTTTTTAAAAATTTAAAGATAATAACTAAAATAAATAAAGGAAATAATAAAAGTATTTGAAAGAAAAAAAAAACAACAAAAAACAATTGAACAATCAAATCCCACGTATGGTTGGGGGATATTGAAACAGAAAAATGTTAAATGTTTTGGAGATTCCTAAAAAGGGAAAGTAATAAACAAAAATATTCATGACAAAATATGTTACATAAACAAATAAAAATGTAACAGTAAAACTAAATGAAAAAAAAACTTAAAGTGTGTTTTTTAAGATTCGAACCACTGAAATAATTAAATAACGACGCGAAAAAAATATTTATAATTTTCACAAGCATTTTTAAAATTTAGAAAAATAAAAAAAAAAACACGTTGGAAAAAAAAATATATATATATTTTAACCTAAAACTTTACTCGTTTTTAAAGTTTTTATATATTTTTCATTCATCCCCAACAAATTTCCAAAAAAAAAAAAAGTTTAAATGGAGCTTATTATGACAGGGGTGTGTGTATGTGTGTAAGCGTGTTTGTAAGTAGAAATATGCAATCTTTTTTTATTTTTATGGCCATAATAAAAGTTTCGAACAGTTTCTAAGCGCAACTTTGCTGTATGTAGTGATGGTGGTGGTGTGTTTATAATATCGCTGAGTCAGCTGTTTTTTATTCCATTTTTGAACGTGAAAAAATAATTTTAGTAGTAGTATTGGCAACAGCCTTACGTTTTCACATGCAAAAGTTCCAGTGTCATGACATATTATGTCACAATCCAACATCTGGCTTATAACAATATATATTCTTTTTTTTTTTTTCACATTAATTGTTGCTCTTGATCAGTTATGAATGTGAAGAAAAGTGAAACCCTGTTGAGCACGGCAATTCTTATCATATGTATATAAAAGGATGAAGGAAAAAAAAAAAAAGAATTTGAAAATTCATTGGACATAAAAGCTACTCGGCATCCAAAAGACATGGATGCAAAAAAAATTATTAAAGTGACAATAAAACAGTCACTATGGTAAAATGCAGTAGAATTTGATACTAACTAATTTAAGGTGTGTGTATATCTTTGCTATATCGAAAGTAACCTCAAAAAAAAAAAAAAATTATAAAAATAAAACAAGGCCTATGTTATTTTTATCCAATATTATATTTTTTTAATATAAATATCCCATTAATTCCCTTGCTTTTTTATTTTTTATTTCTCTTTATATTTTAGAACAAAAAACTCTTTTTACCACCTTATTCACAATCTAATATTTTTTTATTTTTTTCAATTTTTTTGAAATTTATCCAAACGTTGTCAATCTCATTTGGATTTCTTTGTTAATTTTTATATAATAAACAGGTGAGTATTTCTTTATTCTTCTTATCTCACGTTATCTTTGTAAACTAACAACTTTATGTTATCAGCTTAAAAAAAAAAGTCTACCAACGGTTCAGTTATCGTGGATTCTACTCCCACCAATACGGAACCCTCAACTCCCCTTCATTCTCTCTTTTTAGAACATCTCTACTCATATCCAACAGTTACCGCTGCTGTCGATTATGCATCTGCACTCCCGGTTGTTAAAAAGGTAGCAACCTCTGCCAAACCTTATATTGTAACAATTCGAGAAAAATCTAAACCCATTTCGGAGCCAGTTCTCAAACGTGCCACACCCGTCTTGTCTAAAGTCGATGCTCTTGGAGACCGGGTTTTGTCTAAGGTTGACGAGAACTTTCCTCAATTGAAGGAAACTAAGCCTCAGAACGTTCGCGACTTTGCCTTGAAGCCTTATCTCACTGTCAAGTCTACTGCCGAAGCCTATTCCACTGCTGCTCATGACCAACTCACTGCCAATGTTGTCATCCCACTCAAGAATGTTGGTGACAGAGTCAAGACACATTACATTACTGTTTACGATACCAAGGGCAAGGAAATTATCAAGAAGCAAGTTGATCCTTTGATACACCCTCTTAACGACAAGATTGAGGCTTTTATCAACTCTTATCTTCCTGCCGGATCTACAAGTGAAGAATCTACTACAACATTAGAACAAGAAAATGAACTCCTACGAGCTGTCAAGCTTGCCCATGTCACATTAGAGCGTGCTAAGCCAGTGCTGGACGAACAAGCCACACATCTCGCTGCCCTACCAAACGCCACCAAGGAATACTTATATGAAGTGTATGAAGAAAAGTTGACTGGCTATGGCAAGGACAAGAAGGTTTCTGGACCAGTATATGCATCGCTAGCTACCTGCAAACAATTGTCTAAAGATGGTGTTGTTTTGGCTAGTTCACTTTTGAAGAATGGGGGGTTTCGTAACATTTCATCAAGCAAGACCGATAACAAGACTGAAAAACAATTGCAACAACAACAACAGGATTCTGACGACCAACAACAACAAGATTTGCCTACAAGCATTTCCTCAGCAGAGCCTACCACCAGTACAAGTTCAGTTACCGCCACCACCAACAACTCCACAAGCGGACCTATGGACCTTGATTCCCCATCTGCATAAACACATTGTGTTTGTGTTTGTGTGCATACTGTTTAATGTTCATGTTTTGGCTCTGTTTGTTACTTTGTTTTATATTTTTTTTATTTCTTCTTTATGGAACTATTCTGGGCTTACGAGTAGGAGTAGTAGAACATTGAAGGGGGTTTTTAGATGGTGAATTTATAGAAATTTGTTTATGAAGAAGAAACCAACTAAAAAAAAACCCAACAAAAAGATTTTTTTATTTTATTATTATTATTTTATATATGTATTTGGGATGTTTTTATCATTAACATAAAAATATAGTTTGTTTTTAATTTTAATTTTTATTGTTATGATGATGAGTTTATTTTTATTTTTTTTTTTCAAAATGTTTGTTGCCAATTGGAATTTTTTATAACAACCCTTGTCGAGGAGGCCTAATAGGACAAGAAGAAAAATTTTTCTAGAATTTAATACAAAAAATTAAATCAAGGCCTCGTTTTTTTTATATATATATTTTGGAATCCTTTCCTCGGGACTATTATTATTATTATTATTACATTCATTCCATAATATAGAAATTATCAAGGGAAATAATTTTGATTCTGTTGTATTACTATATTGGCATGTGATAACGTATATAATGATGAGGCAAAATTAAAATTAAATCTCATAAAATAAAAAAAATAAAAACCCAAATATATTTATTAAATTAATTTATAGGAGCTGTTGGTAAGAATGATCGGATTCTCATTCTTTTACCTGTATTATTTAATCTGTTATCATTATTATTTTTAAAAATAGAATCTTGATCTTCTTGTTCAACTTGAGAAAATTCTTCTTCTTCTTGTAATTGTCCTTTACTTTCAACAACCTTATTGAATGGATTGTTGCTTGAGAATGTGTTGGATGTAGAAGAGATTGAAGAAGACCATGAGGCGGTTGAAAAGGTACTAGAGTCACTTAATGAAGATCTCATATTGTGCGTAGTTGTATTGTGAGAGTTGTCTGTTGTAGTTGAAGCATTATTATGATTAACAGCGCCATTTATATATTCCGATTTGCGTGTTTCCTTACTGCTATTAATATTATTAAAAGATGCCAGATTTGGTGACACAATTGCATCTGGACTTGCTAGTGATGTTGTTGATGAAGATGTTGGCGTTGTTGTGGTTAACGAGAGATTGTCTTTTGATGCATTTTGTAGATAAAAGTCTCGTTTTAGTAGTAACGACTGTCTTTTCCCTTGACTATTACCATTTGAAAAGTTCCGTACTGATTGAATGGTTGGAGATGAAGATGCAGAATTGTCGGGTATTGTATCAGTACTACTACTACTACTATTAGTGTTTTCGTCTGCTCTTGTTTGATCAAGTGTTTGATCAGTTGTTTGTTCAGCTGTCACTGGCAAAGTGACAGCAAGTGGAGAGGAAGGTCTCTTAGAAGAAGAGCCTTCGCCAATCAACCGTTGTGAAAAATTTCCAGTGACTGGGCTCATTGTAAGTGGAAGAGGCTCTACTTGGTATGATGGTGACGCACTAGCATATACTGATATAGAGCGTGAATGTCTACGGCCTCCTGGGCCAAATGCAGTGGTAGTAGTAGCAGCAGTAGTAGTAGTAGTAATAGTACTATTGCCTATAACATTTGATGAAGGAGTCATTGCTGTAAATCCACTAAAATTGCCAACTCCAGGTTGCTGACCAGCCGCTGAATTTACACCACCAGATGCCATCTTGAGATAGTAAAGCGCGTTTTGTTGCTGTTGGTGCATAGCATCTTGTGAAGCAGCAAACTTCTTGACAAGTCGCTTGAGCTGCTCTTGGTACTGCTTGATCTCGAGGTCTTTGGCTGTTCTTAACGATTTGATTGCTTCGCGTAGATTGTCTCTCTGCGACTCCAGCGAGCTGATACGCAGCTGCATTTGTTGTGGAGTCATTGTTATCGTGCTGGCTTTAGTTGGTGCAGGTGTAGATGGGAATGCAGGGCTATTGGGCAATCCAGCTGGCATTTGGTAAAGTCGAGGCGCTGATGCTTCTCTCAAGTGTGGATTAGAAGCAACTCCAAAGTGTTTTTCTGTTTCACAGTTGTTATTATCAGGTTTCACATTGTTGGACGCATTCTCGAGAGCCTGCTTGTTGGCATAGATAGACGATTTGGCAACAGCTGCTGCTGCTGTTGCCTGCGCGGCTTGCACAGTAAGCTCTCGTTTGCTACGGGCCTCTTCTTGAAGCTTTTGTTCAAGATCCAGGATTCTTTTCCTCGACTTGTCTAGTTTTTCTTGGTACTCGATTAAAATGTCAATTGCCTTTTGCTCCGAGTTCTGTAAACGACTCTTGAGCTCAGCTGTGGACTCTGGGTAAAAAGTAGAATCGGTCTGCACCGACATTTCAGACATGCCTATGGGCGAGAATTTAGGTTCAGGCTGTTCCTGAATAGATGTAATGATGAGAGATTGTTTGGGGTCAAGCGCCTCCGACTGTCTGCGAAGCGCTGCACTGCTAAGACTGCTATTGCTATTACTTGCCACAAGCATACCACTACTGCTGTTACGGCTGTGGTTCAGGTTGTTTTTGCTGTTTAACATTTTTAGAATACTTTCTGAGACGGGTTCACCAGCAACACTCGAGAATTGAGACGGATGCAGGCCCGGTGGAGAAGTAGAAAAAGATGGAGGTCTAGGAGGTACTATGGGAGTTATGTTTCCACTACTGCTTCTTCGTGAGCCAGTGCCAACTGAAGTGTTTACTGAAAGAGGTGTCCGCATGCCACTATATGGATTTGGGTTTCCTCCGTTTGAAGAGAAATGCGAGACTGGTACGTTTGAAGAGCTGCCATTGTTGTTATAGCTAGGAGTGATGGTGATGCTGCTGCTACGGTTGGAAATAGTAGACGACGATGAGTGTACTGCCATGCTATTCGATCTATGCAAGGCAGCAGAAGTGGTAGGCGAGCCGAGAGTGCTGTGACGCGAGATTCCAATGACTGAGTTTCTTGTGTTTATGGCATGTTTAGACGGAGGGTATTGGTTGATTACTGGAGCCGGGCGGTTTTTTTCGGGAATTAGATCGGAAGAGGTGATGAAATCTGCAGTTGAAAATTCCAGCACAGGCTCAGAAATGACTGGGAAATGTCCTGGGTTATAAAAACTGCTCGTACTCCCGTACGACTTTTTAGAGCTTTTATCCTTTTTTGACCATGGGAATCTGCTTAGTCGTTTAGATGAGTTTGAATTTGAGTTTGAAGAGTTTCCTGAGTTGGTAGAGCCAATGCTAGCAGATGATGGGGGCCTTGTATTTGACGATCCACCCCCTGTACTTAAACTGTGTCGTTTTTTGCTGGAGTACATATTTTAATATTTGAAATCATGAATCCCGGCGTTTTTTTTAAGGAAAAAAAAAATGTTTGACTGTTATAAAAGGATAGAACTGATGATAAATGGATATTTCAAAAAATGGTGTTTTTTTTCTTCTTCTTCTATATAAATGGGAATGCAATTTTTTCTTCTGGAAGTTCAAATAGTATGAAATAAAGGAGAAGATAGCTTTAATTATTATTTTTTTTTTTTTTTGAAAAATTTTTACAATCTTGATTGTAAGCCTATAGTCACTACAGGATTTCACTTAATTGATGGTGCTCTGTTTTTACTTCTTTGTTGATAAAAAAAGGACTAAAATATTATCATGTCAGTCTTATTGATTAAAATAAATAATGATGGTGATATGAATCTTACCTTTTAGTTGAGTTTTTACGATATAAAAAAAAAAGGCAATATAGTAGCTTTTTAAGTAGCTACCTGAAAAAAAATAAATAAGACAAATTTTTATCTTATAAATAAAATATATATATATGCCAAAATAAAGATTGGGTATACAATTTTTGGATTAGATATTGAACGATCTTAATGGTTGAATTTGTTTAATAAAAAGGAAATGTCAAGAAGAAGGAAAAGAGTTTTTAGGGAGGTTTTTTTTGTTCGTTTTCAAAAAAGGTAAAAAAAAGGGGGGAGAGAGAGAGAGAGAAGAATAGGAAGAAAAATTAAAGTGATAGAGATATGCTGTTAAAAACTATATGAGTGTGTAATGTCTCTCTGCTAATCTTCTCTTAAAAGTATGTTTGTGTGCCTGTGGACTATGGGGACTTGCAGTGGGACTCTATCTAAGTATTTTTTTTATCCATGTCATCATCATCATAATAATCATAAACGAGAAAAAAAAAATATATATAAAATAACAACTAAACATTTATTGCATTTGCTCTTTATTTTTTTTGTACAGCAGATTTATGAAAATGATGATTATGATTTGCTTTTTTGTTTTTTTGTTAACCAACATGGGGTTTATTTTTGTTAGGCAAAGTTTTTTTTATTTTTTTTTTATTATGAATAGAGATAGAAAGAAAAAAAAAAAAAAAAAAAA
>CBXB010000033.1:13708-33916 GCA_000817185.1 Magnusiomyces clavatus CNRMA 12.647
AAAAAAAAAAAAAAAAAGCTTGATTGCTGCTCTATTATAACTATTATTGACATTGTTTATTAAAATTATGTAAGTTCGTATTATTATTATTATTATTATTGAAAAGATATGCTCAAAAAAAATTAGAAAATTAGAAAAGAAAAAAAAAATAATTTCAATCTAAAAAGGTATAATAATAGCAAAACAAGATATACTCAGTGCAAAATAAGACACTGACATAGCCCTGAACCCGCTATTGGATTTTTCAGCTCCTGTACTTTTACGCGAAGAACTATCATCGGATTCTTGAAGTTGTCCATTGGATATATTTCCAACTGACTGTCCCAGAAGCGAGTCTTGTTGGCTTTCATCAGATCCGTTTTCATTTTCTTGGCCGACTGAGTTTCCACTTCCATTAGACCCTTCTCCATTATCTTGACCATCTGGGTTTCCGTTTCCATTAGTTCCTTTTCCCCCCTGTTGGCCGTCTGAGTTTCCTCCTCCACTAGAAAGACCTTCGTCACCTTTGGTTGAGTCACTCTCGTCAACACCGGATTGAGACCCGCTGACATTTGGTGTTTGGTCTTGGTTTTGTGGACTTTCTGTAGTAGGAAGGTTGAAAGAATCGCTGTTGCTGTTATTACCAAGCTGGTCAGAAGAGTTGTTATTGTTATCTGAAGAACTGGATTTTGAAGCATCTGGATTGCTGTCATTGGGGGTTGATTGTGAGTTTGACAAAGACCCTGTGGAATCATAGTTGTTATTGTTATTGTTATTGTTGTTGTTGTTATTGTTATTGTTGTTATTGTTGTTATTGGTATTATTATTATTATTATTATTGATGTTATTGTTATTATTATTGTTATTTTTATCATTATTGTTATTGTTATTATTATTATTATTGATGTTATTATTATTGTTGTTGTTATTATTTTTATCAGAAGAACCTGATGATTCGTTAATAGAAGTGTTACTTTCATCACTTATTCCTCCTCCATTGTTGTTGCTATCATTGTTAGATTGGACCGGTTGCCCAATTGAAAAACTTTGACTGTAGCCTGATGATTCTGTAGACTGGCTAATAGTGGTCAGTTTTACCTCACTACTGTCACTGACGCCTGATTGTGTTGAACGTCCAATTGGTGCCAATTGTTCTTCGTCAGACGACTCGGTAATTTGCCCAGTAGATGCGTCTTGGCCATTATCAGTAGAAGTAAGTGAGGGACTGGATGGACCATCTGTTAGGGTATTGCTACTACCTGGTTTGGTTAAATCAGATAGTAAGGCAGTTTGGATATTATCTTTGGTTTCCTTAGTTGAGTCTGGTTGTGAAGCACTTTGACCATCATTATTATTGTTTGTTGTTGGTTGGGGCTTTGGACCAATTTGATTACTGCTCTTAGTCGTGGTGGTCAAGTCAGAGGCTGATGCATTTTGAGTGTTGTTGCTAGTTATAAAAGCTGACTCGGAGTTTGTCTGGGTACCAGTACTAGAAGTGAAACTTGAATATGATTGAGACGATTTTTGGCTATTATTGACAGCATTAGTCGAGGTTGACTGGGTGTTGATGATCTGACTGTTGTCATTAGTTGTGGTAGTTGGGTTGGGTTGTGGTGAAATCTGGCCTTGGCTACTAGGTACCGTTCCTAAACTAGATGACATTGTCTGGCTTGTATTTGGTGTTTCTTTCTTGCTTTCATTGTTCCCTGTACTTCCCTCTGAACCCCTACTAGAACTACCATTATGTGAATCAGTGCTCGGTGTGGTTCTCTGAACTGTGGTGAATGTCAAACTTACTGATCCACCTGATTGTCCACTTGTTGATATACCAGGCCATTTACCAAGATCCACTTCTCTGTACGGCCGTTCAGATGGTGATATTCTACATCTTGTGAAAGTCTCGACTACTAATCGACCTGGGCTTGAAGTTGCTACTTCAGTATACCTTTCGACACACCTGAAGCAGTTGGCTACTATTTGATTGTCTATAGTTTGAAGTAGGGAGCATTGTTCATTAGTATCAGATGTGAGCTCTATCTGTGTGGAAATGTAAACACAATATACGGTGCATTGTTGTTGGGTAAAGGAGACTTCAGTGGAGGTTGGGATTGGGTTGGATGAAGAAGGTAGAGAAGGTGTAGAATGTGGAAAATATGAAGAAGATGTCGAATGTATAGAAGGTGTAGAATGTGTCGAATGTGTAGAATTTGTAGAAGGTACAGAAGATACAGAAGTACTAGACAAAGAACTGATCAAGCTTAGACTCGTAGTAACACTTTGTGATGAAGAGGCAGAAGCATACACACTTGACAATTCATCCGATGTAGACAAAGTAGTTGAATATCCTGCCAATGGGACCTCTTTATATGGTAGTTGAGATGGTGAGATGTTGCATTCAGTAGAGGTGTCGATGAGCCGTTGTCCAATTGGAGAGATGGCAACCTCGTCAAACTTCTCACCACATCTGAAACAGTTGGCTAGGATTTGTTCATCCATGTTTTGTAGAGTGGAGCATTGTTTAGCTGGAGAGTTTGATTGATCCAGTAGTCTGTTGATGTAGACACAGTAGACGCTGCACTGCTCTTGTGTGAAAGAGTCATGAGTGGGGGTTGAACTTGAAGTAGGAAATATTGTTGATTTTGTACTGGAATCAATCGTGATACTGAAAGGACTAGATAGAGTTGGAATATCAGTATTTGCAACAGTATCTCTAGTCGTTGAATCACCTGTAATTGAAATATATTCTGAAGTTAACACATTTGAACTCAAGCTATCACTGAGAGATGAAAACTGTCTTGAAGTTGTAAAATCCCCAGTCAATGTAGATGATCTATCATTAGATATCAGGCTTGACTTAGATTGTAGTATTGTCGAACTCTCCATTGGTAATGAGACAGGATGGTAATCCATGCTACTTGGCGAAATCTCGCAATCAACAAGATGATCAACCACTTCTCTGCCAGCTTGTCCAGGGAGATAAAGCTCAACGTGTCTTTCAACACATCTCATACAGTTGGCAACAATCTGTCCATTCAGTGACTCTAGTGTTTGACATTGCTCCTCAGAATCTGTTGACTTGTTGATTTGGTCTTCAATATAAATGCAGTACGGGTTGCATTCTTCCAGGGTGAATGGCACATGTGGAGAAGGCTGCTTAGTAGAAGAAGAAGAACTAGTAGATGATAAACCAGAAGAACCTCGGGATAATGTTACTGAAGTTGCGATCGTGGTAGCAGTTGTTGTTGTGGCTGTAGTTGTGGTTGTAGTCGTAGTTGCAGTTGCTGATACAGTTACTGGTACAGAGCTACCTGGCTTAGAGCTATCAAAAAAAGTAAACGAGAGTTCACTAGAGCTACTAGACCATTCTACACTAACTGAAGAAGTCCATTCCACTTTAGTAGATGACAGGCTCTCAACTGTGGAACCCCTTGACCCCTGTGGCGACGAGTCATAATTGCTAGAAGAACCCGTTGTTCTGGACGTAATAAGTTCAATTGAAGAGGTGGAAGAAAACCCGTTACTAGAAGTAGCTAATGTACCACTTACAGAAGATAGAGTTACAGATGACAGTGAATATTCGGTAGTACTTGATAGATGACCAGTGCTTCCTGGAAGGTGTGTAGTGCTAGACGATTGTGAGACGTTTATTGATGGTTCATTGATGTTTGTAGATTCGGAAGTACTTGACAAAGGTGCACCATTGCTTGAATCATCAGAAGAGCTTAATGAGACCTCGCCTTGTGTGCTCGAAAACGGATCACTGGTACTTGTATGTTCACTATGATTTGAAGTGGAGCTATTTACATCTGTTGATTCCACAACACTGGAAATACTATTACTGTAATTTGAAGATTCCGATAGTGTAGATATTGTTTGACTTGTGCTCAAGGGGTTTGTCAAAGTGCTTGTCAAAGAACTTGCCGAAGAACCTGTCAAAGAACTTGCCGAAGAACCTGTTAAAGAACTTGTCAAAGAAATTTTCAAAGAGTCTGGGAAGCCAGATGATTCTATACTACTAGCTAAATCCCCACTCGAACTAGAATATGCCATGCTGCTATATGACTCAAGTTCATCTGAAGTGGACCAAGTGATAGTTGATGATGGCCCCCTAATACTTTCTAAATTGGTAGACGTTGTAAAAGCCCCAGATCCATTTGAAGATTCTGTTGAAAATTCTTCTGAAGATTGCGCTGTAGAAGATGGTTCTGCAACAGTAGATGATGACCCACTGAAATCGGAAAACTGGGTAGAGCTTGAAAAAGCATGTGTACTACTAAAAGACTGTTTACTACTGGATGATTCCACAGTATTAGATGATTCCATAGTATTGGATGATGATTCACTTGTACTAGATGCTTCCAAAATGCTCGAAGAAAATGCACTGACACTTGAAAACGTTGTAGAAGTAACTGACTCATCATTAGATTCTGATTGCATATAAGAGCTTGAAGACTCTTCAGCATCAAAAGATGATGAAGTACTTGACTCCGAACTAACTGAAAGCTCTACAGTTGTTGATAGCATAGTGGTAGTTGAAGATTCAACAGACGCATATGATCCTACACTACTGAATGATTCTGAAACACTTGACGAAGGCCCATTGGCTTTTGAAGATTTTGTAGTTTCAAAAGATTCGACCGAGCTGAATGATTGCTCACTATTAAAAGTTCTTGATACACCCGACGACTGTTCATCGCAACTTGAATATGTAGCAGAAGAGGTTGAGCTATCACTGGACATAGATTGCGTACCAGAGCTTGTGGGTTCTCCAATGCCAAATGAAGATGACAAGTTTGATTCTCTTGTAACTTCTGAATCTGTTGATGGCTCACTAGTAGTTGTCGATTCAATAGTGCTTGATAGCTCTTCATCGCTGGATGATTCTGAAACTTTTGCAGATGGTACACTGACACTCGAAGATGTTGTAGAACTCATGGCTTCCTCACTGAAGGTAGACTGTGTTTTAGACTTCGAGGATTCTACAACACTTATTGATGATGAAGCGGTTGGCTCTGATGTAACTGATAGTTCAATGGTTGTTGATGGGTCACTATTAGTTGAAGATTCAACAGTGCTGGATGATCCTCCTGTAGTAGACACTTCTGATATACTTGAAGAAGCTGTTGCAGAAGTGATTGATTCTTCACTGGATGGTAATTTGTTAGTACTTGAAGGGGTTGTAGAAGTATCTGAGTTTTCAATAGAGCTAGTTTGCATCTCAGAGCTTGACGATTCTCCAATACCAAATGATGATGAACTACTTGACTCTGATGTAACTGAGAGCCCTAGAGTTGTTGATGGCTCATTGACGTTGGAAGATTCAACAGTGCTGGAAGATTCCAAAACACTAGATGACCCTTCACTAGTGAATGATTCTGAAACACTTGAAAAAAATATAGAAGTATTTAACCCATCACTAGATATCGACTGCATTTCAGACCTTGTGGGTTCCTCAGCACTCAATGATGATGAACTGCTTACATCTGAAGTAATTGACACCTCCATAGTTGTTGATGGCTTATTGACAGTGGAAGATCCAAGTCCGCTAGATGACTCTTCTCCACTAGATAGATCCGAAATTCCTGATGAAACTTCAATAGAGCTTGAAGACTGCTCCGGGGCTTTAGATGACTCTGTTTCACTAGATGCATTTGCATCACTCAATGAGGATTCGCCTATACTTGAAGACGTTGTAGAAGTATCTGAGCTCTCGCTAGAATGCATTTGAGTCTCAAAACCTGTTGATTCTTCAACATCGAATGGCGATGAAGAGCTCAATTTTGATGTAACTGATAGTCTTAAAGTTGTTGATATTTCATTAGTTGTTGACGATTCTATAGGTTTTGATGGCTCTTCACTACTGAATAATTCTGAAACATCTGTAGATTGTTCACTAACACTTGAAGACATAACAGAAGTAACTGAACTGTCAATAGATATTGACTGAGATCGAAAGCTTGAAGATTCTGCAATACCAAGTGATGATGAAGCACTTGACTTTGATGTAGCTGAGGACTCTACAGTTGTTAATGGCTCGCTAGCAGTGGAAAACTCCATATCACCAGAAGAAATAGAGACACTTGAAGATGGTTCACTGACACTTGAAAACTCGCCATCGCTTGACGACTCCACAGCCATTTTAGATGACTCTGTCATACTGGATACATTAGTGTCATTCGATAATAGTTCACTATCACTTGATGATAGTTCACCAACACTTGAAGACGTTGTAGAAGTATCTGAGTTTTCAATAGAGCTAGTTTGCATCTCAGAGCTTGACGATTCTCCAATACCAAATGATGATGAACTACTTGACTCTGATGTAACTGAGGGCCCTAGAGTTGTTGATGGCTCATTAACAGAGGATTTTGATTCTACAAGAACTGAAGACTTTGTAGTACTAGTTAATAACGATGTTGTTGTTGAAGATTCTGGTAAGGGACACATTGGAAGGAATATATCTGTTTTCACTAAAAGATCACAACCTTCAATAACAGCATCTATTCTTGAACTAAGACCTCTAGCTGGTGGACAATTTTTGCATGCACTAAATATAGCCAGCCCTGCCATTGTTCCCCAGCAGTGTGAACTTCTTTCAATCTCTCGTGTTGAATCCGAAAATATATAATCTCTCTCAATTATGACAAGATAGTCAGTGCAAGCTTGTCGACATGTCAAGGGGTTGTTGTAGTTGACGTTTTGATCACTAGAAACACATTTTCCAGCACACGAATCTGGTGTTGTTGGTATATAATTACAATTTTGTATCATATTGCCCACAACGCTTCCAGAAGGAGCTCTAACAACTCTTGCACATTCTAGACAAGTAGCTATATAAAAATAATAATTTTTACCTGTGCTTACCCAAAGGGCCCCGGGTGGAGGATTTGAATAGGGCGGAAAGTATTTTGGGACGCATAAAGAGTTGTCCCTAGTGTAACCAAAGTTGACTAGACTCGAAATAACAAGTTTGCAAAAGTTTTCGCATGGAAAAAAATCGTAGGTTAGTTGGGGTAAACATTGGGTACCTGAAGCTTGCAACTGATCTTCATATTGTCTTTTTAATTTTTTGTTAGTTATATCAATGTCTAAAACAGTGCTATTGTGAATCCCCTCAACTTGTGCATTTGTATGATCAACAAGCTCCCATGGGTTATTGATCAAAGGGCTTGCAAAAGAACCTTGTATATAGAAATTTCCTATTGCAATAAGAATAGAAAAGAAAAGCTTCATCCTAGGGTTGAATGTTATAATTTCGACTAATTGAAACACAATTGTTAGTTAGTTGAATCAAATCTTAATTTACATGCAAGAATATACAATTGTATATACCTTTTTATGCTAAATAGATGTATTTGTTTTTATGAATAAAATTTAGAATATTTTGAATTTTTAGAAGTAAAAGTCAGATTTGATTCTCTATTTATATTTTTTGACTTGTGCAAGATAAATGTATCTATTTGCTACTTAAAGCTTATGATTTTTTTCAATTTATAGTTTTGATAAAACTCTTTTACTTTATTAAATCGCAACAATACCATTTTTTAATATTATCCCAAATTCTTTATGTTCCAGTATCAAGTTTTGTTATCCAAAATCACATAATTCTTTGTTTTTTTCAATTTTTAACAAGGCCAGAATTATCAGCTAATTATTCAATTGACCCGTTTGCAATCAATACAGTAAATATTTAAATTATTTTTTCAGATTTAATTATAATGTCAACTCCATAAGACAATGAATGTTCTTTTAATCCCACAATTTTGACTCATGGTTTTTGAAGTCTGTTTATTTTCATTTTCAAGTTAGTTATAGTTTGGATTCGAGTCAATAAAATCCCGTAACTTGTTACCTTATATAGCTTTTATTTATCCGATTTTTAATTTCAAAGCATTTATTGTTTGTTTGATTTATTGTTTTAAAAAATTATTTAATAGACAAGGGCGCTAAAACAATACGCTTTGGAAATTAAAATTTTTTGTTTTTAATTTCTTGTACTATACCAAATTGTAAAGAATCATTGCAATAGAGTTGAGTTCACCCATACTTCAGAACGGAATCTCATGAAATGATCAAATTTTATTATGTCAAAATATTTGTAATCATTTTTTATTTATATTTTTATTTTTTACATATTGAAAATTAAGTCATTCATAAAAGGTAGTGCCAATATTCATATCAAAAGCAAAAGTTTATAATTATGGAATAATTATAAAAACATAACACTTACACATTTAAAAATAAATGTTAGTAAAAGATTTTCATTATTATAAATACCAAAATGTCTGGATAGAATGTTTACTTTTTTAGTAAGAGTTAATATAAATTGACAACTCATTATACAAAAAGAATTTATATTGGGTTAGGCAGTATATGTTTTTCAACTTCCTCTCTTTGCCATCATTTAATATAAGACCTGAAAAAGGAATGATAAGATTTAGTAATCAAAGCACTTATATTACAATTAAAAAAAAAACTCTTTAATACACTATTTGAGAAAAAGGAATTTTTTTGTAATTAATTTCCATAAAATTTAATAAAAACTTATTTTGTTCGTATAGCACAAAAAAAGTCTTTTAAAGCGGAAAAAAAAAAAAAAAAACAATGCAAAAAGCGTTAAAACTTCAATAAAATTTCAATTTATAATTAAATAGACTCAACAAACAACTCAGTTACTTGAAAACTCACAATCAGGCAAAGAAATTGATCAATTAGCTTTAAGAATTGTTATCCGTTCAATCAATAGTTTTCAACTGTTATTTTTTGATATCCGTTTTAGCAACTTAATAGCGCTTTTTTAGTCAACATAATATTTCAAAAATAGCTTGAATTGTTATAATATCATTATAGATTAAAATTCAACAACAGGGTTTTGTAAAATGATTTATATCATGTTGGGTCCATAATCTTCACTCCATGCTCCATATTTAACATTGAATATGATTTTTTCCATATATACATATAGCCCATCATCAATGCTTTAAAAAAAGCAGTAATTTCATTTTGATTATATATTCAAATATTTAGCTTTAATCAAACTTCAAAACGAATTATGTGCATCTCTGTAAAAATGAAAAAATATATACTAGTATACATTTGAATTGAATTATTTATCACTTCTATTATTGTTTTCCTTTTTTTCTTCTTGATTTTCTAGTAACTTGAATAAATCTTGAAATTTGTGAACCTCAAGTTTATTCACATTCCCCATTACTGGTACGTTTTTACAACCTCCATGTTCTTTATCCCAGAAGAAAGGATCTGCAAACTCCTCAGGTCCCCTTTCAAATCCCAAACTAACACGTAAATTCTCCAGTTCGTCTCGCAAGTAATTTGCAACTTGACTTCGCAGTTTCTGAGCTTTGGGTCCGGTTTTTAATGATTCTGGCATGTCCCCATTTATTATTTGTTTTCTGTTGTTGTATGTGGAATTTTTCTCTAATATTAAAGGCTTGGTTTCTTCATTACATGAGATATCATTGTCAGTAGCATCCAAAAAAGAATTTGTTTCATTTTGTACTAGGTCAACCCATTCTTGTCTATATTGACCAATCTTTTCCTCGTCTAATGGATTTCCAATTTTAACTTTTAGAGCCGTTTTCCCTAATCGCTTCAGCAAGCTGTAATCGGGATCCTTGTCTTCTGGAATAATATCATCAAAACCATATGCATATATTGGAATAACAATAGGAGGTTTTGTAGATTCTAAAAGAAGTCGGCTTACGCCCCAGTGAAAGTATCGTAAAGTGTATCTGTAAGGTGGGTATACTTGATGTACAAAAGCTTCAGGGAAAATATGAACCCAGTTTGATTTGAATGGTGGATTTTTCGGGGGTAATTTTCCTGTTTCAAAAACTGTCAGAATATCTTTAATTAACGATTCTCTGTTGGTTATGTTCTTTTCTGATTTGTTGGAAAGTAAGTGGCTTTGGACACAATCATGTCGAATGTCGTAATCTACTGGAAAATATGCATTTCGCTTCAAAGGTACGTTGGTATCATATCCTGATAATAAGGATATAGCTGCATCTATAGAACCTTGAAATGGACCTGCTCCAAATCGTTTTGTTGATAAAACCTGTCCCAATGAGAAAAAGTTACTTAGAAACCTATAGTAACAAAAAAATTAGTAACAATTCGTCGATTATTAGTCATACATATGTGTATTTTATAAGAACTTGGTGAAAATATATTCTAATATCAAAACAGGTAACAAACCTGATGTCAAATCTGTTTAAAGACAGCAAAAAATAAAATAAATCATATCAAGAAACAAAACTTACCGGTTGTTGAAACAAACGTTATCGGCTCCTAAGCTCCATCTGACTTTATCGGGCGACAAGAAATGAGAAAAGGGTAAAACACCCCAAATAAATGGGTCATCTAATAGAGACATATGGTTCATGTAGGTTACTACACCTCTATTTTCTCTTTCGGCACGTTTTAGAGCATCTGTTAATATGTCGAGATTTTCAACATCAACCTCAGTAACTGCACATTTGAGAAACCCCTTTGTAATTAGGCCAGTTGTCAGGATAGTAGCAGAGCTTAAAGCTTTCCAAGGTTTAGTTCCTCTTTTTCCTCCAAAGTCTAGGAACTGACGACCTCGATCTTGTACATCATGAAACGACATAGTTGTTGCTGACTGGTACCAGTTGTATGATGGCAATTTTGTATGTGTTTTTGTTTTTAATAAATGACTCTCTACTCGGCGAATTGTATACCAGGTGAAAGATAGTATGACTGTCTCTATTTAGGAAGTTTAACAATGATGAAAAAAACCTAGAAAACGATAGATAGATCAGATAACATTATTGTTGTTGTTTTTGGTTTTAATTTGTTGACAAAATAAATCCGAGTTTAAGTGTTATAAAGAAAAAAAAAATTTTACAGCTTATGCGCAGTACTAAAAATTGGAGTTGAAATAAAAAAAACCCTATTTTGTCCAATCAAACGCCACCCTGTATGCCATGATGAGAATTGGGCTGTTGGTAAGCTCTTAATCTCTCTAAACTGAACTATTTAAGCACATAGTGTTTTGATTTTTTGCCACTATTTCCATAAATATACACTCAAAATCATCGTTTGTAGAAACACATTCTTGTTTTAGCCACCTAGAGTTTTGATGCTTTTTGTATAACTTTTGACAGAAACTTACAATGAGATGACTGGTTTAGTTACCGTTGTGTAATCTCTTGCCATTTTCAATAGTGCCACTCACTACTCCCAACATGACTAGCCAAAACTAGGCATTACACTAAACCCACCATCATTGTTACAATAACAACAAAGAGTTGTAACAACCCTTTTTTGTATATTTGTCACTACTCTCATTCTACTCCTTCTTTCAGCATTTGATTATTTTTGTTTTCTTTCCTTTTGTTCTTTTTTTTTTCTTCTTAATATTCTTCATACTCAGTCAGGACCTGTCCATCACTTTTCAGGCCGTGTAAATTAAATACACATATGTCATTTTTTCATGATGGAGGACTCAGGCTCTAATCAGATGTCGAAAGACAAAGGTAACACCTTTCCTCCTATTCAAACAGACGACATAAATCCACAACAAATGACCTCAAACTATATGACAGATCAACAATTTTTTCGAAAAAATATCGATCCTATGAATTTACACAATTTTCCAAATGAGACTCAAGCACTTGTGTCAGAAGCAGAATTTTATGGTAATCACGATTCAACTTCTAGAACCTCATTATCCTCTCATCATGACAGAAATCAATCTTTGCCAAATAACAGCTCTCAACTTTTTGATCAACCACAGCAAGTAAATCTCAATCGGGCTGCTACGGTAGCAGAGTCTGTCCGTCCCAATAAACCCTCTAACGCTCCCATTTCAAGTACAACCATTTTAAGTTCAGCACCTTTCCAGTTTCCTCCCCCTTCCTCAGCGTCAACTATTTCACAACCCCAAGAACAGTCCTCGTTTAAAAAATTAAATCATAACATATATCAAAATAATAACCAAATTCCTTTTATTTCAATTCCAACTTTTGAACAGAATATTGCCTCAGAAGGTCCATCTATTACCATTCCTGATCTCTCGCAATTAGATAATCAGCCTAATCAAATTGAAATACCTACTCAAATCGAAATTCCCGATCCTCAAAATTTTCGATCTCAAATTCCAGTAACTAATCATCAACATTTTCCAAGCAATGCATTGAACCAACCGGTTTCTTCTGAAGTTGAAGAATTTCAACAGCCTCAGCCTTTTTACGACGGCCAAACACCACAGCAAAACCAAAATAACACTCATACTCGAAATAATTCATCACGAAATTATGCATCATCTACATCAAGCAGCAAATCAAGTGATCTTAAAAACCCTTCTGAATATGCTCTTCATATCCTTTTTACTCAAGTAAGTCTTGGTTCCTCTTATTTGAAATCTCTAACTTCTCTAACTTTTGTTATATATTAACTCTCTGCATATAGTTTGTTAGATATGCTGAAAAAAAATTGAACGCATGCTTGGCTCATTCACCTGATGGGTCCGAACCTTCTGTTAAAGATCTATTATCTGAAGGGAAAGATGAAAGATTTGACAGATCTATTGCTTTACTAGGCGATACCGCTCGCTGGAAACCTAAGCCCGTAATTGACTCAGTGATGTTTTGGAGAAAGACAAAATCCGATGCGTCGGCTCAGGCGTCTTACAAACTGGCTCAAGAGATGGCATATCAAGCAAGAACCAATGTCCGCTCTGTTAATGATGTACGGTACAACCAAAGATTTGAAGCTTTACGTCAAGAAGTCATTCGTGCAGAAAGAAAAAGCTTAATTAGCATTTTCATTTTATGTCGAGTACTCATGGAAATCGTGAAAAAGACGCCAATTGAAGCCCTTGGTGATGACCTTAGCAGCAAGCTAGAAGAAATAGTTTTTAAACAACTCAAAGTTACTGATCCCAGCATTCTCACCACAAGTTCAATTAGATCAGCTAATTGGAGTCTTTTCGCCGAACTGCTTGGGGAAATGTCTAACAGTCGATTTGTTCAAGTCGGCGATGAGTTTATTGCTGATTTGGAAAAATACACAGGAACAATTCCAAAGGAACGTGAGCTGAATGTTCAGCTTGTGATTCACGGAATGAAACATCTAAAAATTAAAGTATACCCCATGGATGCACTTGAAGAATCATCAGACTTCTTATTATCTTTGGGAAAGTTTTTTTCCAAAGTTACAAATCCAGGCATCAAAGGTACTTATGCAAGGGTTTTTTGCGACCTGCTATTGCCAGTTGCTGAAAAAGCAACTGCTGAATTTAATCATCCAAACTGGGCATCCGCTATGGAGTTGTTATACAAACAAGCTGAGGAATTCTTAGCAAGACCAAAATATTGGGCATATGCCTTCCCATTTGCATGTACTGTTCTCTGTGTCTCTCCCAATGAAGTATTTGCTAAGAATTGGCTCAATCTCTTTGATGGTTCGCTTTATAAGTACAAGGAAAAATCATTACGACCCTTATATCTTACCAGTATTTCTCGTCTAGTTTGGGTATATTTGATACGTTGTACAGAGTCTCTCAACAATACTACCAAAAAGCTGCATCATATCTGCAAGCCCTTGATAGGAAACGGTAGCAAGAAGTTCTGGACATCTGTAGACAATTCCTCCGCTGCATCATTAGCATATTCAATTCGAGTTATTGGACATGCACACCTCCAATTTGCTTTGGAAAATATATATTTTCAATTAATATTTCCAGGATCGCAACCTTCTGATTTTCTTTCGTTAACACTTGACAATATATATGCAGAGCGTGTCATTATTGCAATACGTGCATTTATCTTTACCCTTGATGATTATGAAAATAGTACTAAGCCAGAATTTCCGACAGATGAAGTTCTTCATGATTTCATGTTTACTCTGCCTACCAAATCAGCTTCAAAAGAGACAAGACAATATTCGATCTCATTGTCTGAATTTAAAGAGCAATTTAGCAAGCTGGTAGGAAGATTTTTAGTATTGTGTGATAACGCATTCGGTTACAATATTTCAATAACTGAGGAAAAACAAGTTCCTTCAATGCCATTTAAAACTCCAATTCCAGTCACATTTCATTTCGGTAATAATAAAGAAAACAGCTCATCTATTGCTCAAAAGCAAATTTTTTATGATGTGTTTTGCTTTCTGATAGAAGCTATTCCATGGTGCTATCCAACTACAATACCTACAACTAAGATAGTTGAACTATTATACCGTAATTCTGTTCACCCAGATATTTCGATTCATACAACATGCTCTAGAATCCTTAAAAATCTTATGATTGTTAAAGACCCCGTAACGATATTGCCTATTGTTACTAAATATCTATTTAGTATTGATTCCAAAATATGTTCTACTTACAACGCTTCTTTCTCTTCTCATGCTGATTTCAAATCTTTACTCAACTTATACATAGAGCTGCTGGAAACCTGGAAAAATCAAATTGCAGAATCCAAAAAACAAAACGAACAAAAGCAGCAACCTCTTTGGCCCCCATGGGGAACCAGCGCAAATAAAGAAGAGCCTGAACCTCCCAGACGTACAGAAGATCGAAATCTACACAATATATGGAATATTATTGAGGAAGTTGAAGGAAACGGCTTGTTTTTTTTGTGCTCTCAAGATAGAAATGTAAGACAATGCGCTATTAAAATTTTAAGACTGACCGCTGAGTTTGATGATTTACTGAGTTCGGACTCTCTCAACAAAAAAAGAGACTCGATTGCTTCTTCTACCTCGAATGGCAGTAATTCAGATTTTATATCTAGTAGAATCATAACCTTTTTTGAAAAAACTGAACCTTTGACTCTTTACAAAAAGAATTCTCACAAAATCACTTTAAGCTCTCCTGAACTCCTCAAAATTCATAAGCTGTTTGGAAAGCATGGTGGAGGTCTTATTTACATTGCTGAGTCAGATTCAGGCGTTGAAACAGCAATATGGCTTAAGTTATTTCCCGTGATAATGAAAGCTTGTTTTGAAACATATCCAATAGCTGTAGCTCTTTGTCGAAATATTGTTTGTGGAAAACTTGTCCAAATGCATGAAACCGTCTTAGAGTACAGCCGAATACAGAGTATGAATGCAAATTCAGGATCTCTTCTAAAACATCCTATGAGAACACATCCAGAATTGGTTGTTGAGCAATGGAGAATGTATTTAATTGTAGCCAGTACTACTCTAACTCAAACAGATGAGCAAAAGTTACATATCCCCAACAGTTCTTCTAGCCATGGTCGGAAGAAGTCTGTTCAAAAAGTCACTATTCATCATCAAAAAATCACCTCTGCACGCTCTGTTTTTAAAATGCTTATTCCCCTATTTAGTGTTGATCACTTTGTTGTTCAGGACGCTGTTGTAACAAGTTTGACATGGGTGAATATTAATATATACGTCACATTGATTGCTTGTCTAGAAACCGCAGTCTCTGATTGGAAGTTAGACTACGCCAACTATCTCTCTCAGCCAAGAAAAGATCATTTTGTCAAGTCCAAACTAAGACGTGTTGCAACCGAAATTACACATATTCTTAGTGCCACATCCCATTATCTAAAGGAGAAGCAAATATATGAAGATACAGTTGTTCTTAAAAAATTGCTAAACTTTCTCAACGAGATCAAAAGTTTTTATCTTTCAAGACCTGAGGTCCAATCTGACCCCAAATGTCAAATACTTCGTCTTCATTTTGCTTCTTTGCTAGAAAATGTCTATTTGGCAGTAAGACAGAATCCTCAGAAAGACACATTGATGACATATGAAATGAGAGTCAGCTACTTTCTTTTCGTTGAAGAATGGACTGGAGTGGGACGTTCTGAAAATATTTTTAGACGTCGGGAAAATGAAATGAAAAAATATATCAAAGCGCTCTCATTGCCTATTGAAGAACAGCAGAGGACTTTATTCACTTTAGAAGTGGAAAAATCTTCTCTTGAAACCCAAGCTTTGAGTACCTTGGCAACCCTATGTTATGGACCTTTGTACAATGATGAAAGCGCCACTGATTCAACTTCCATGACGGTCAGATTCAATTCAGACTCTGTTTTGTTTTGTATTGATGCTATATTTCATTCAAAAAAGAAAGATTGCGTTAAAAATGCTTGTAGAGCGCTCAAAAACGTTCTTCTTTCTAACAATGACGATATAGCTATATTTCAAGATATCATTGCTAACTGCTACAAAAATCGATCTGACGATATAATATCGAGAAGTTATTTTACCTCATTAGCAGAGGTCCTATTGGAGTTGGATGATTATCCTTGCAAAGTTTGGCAAGTTTTGTCTTTGGGTCTTTTTAAGTGTGGTGATTCCTCCGCTGAAGTTCGTCGACTGGCATTAAGCCTTCTGAAGTCCGTTGAGCAAAAATTCTATGGTACAAATGCATGTGTTAGAGATTACGAGGTAAGCTTACTGAACAATACCCCTGCTGTTTATAAGAGAGCAATGTTCAATCTATCCAGTAGATTCGCACAAGATCATCCAGATGAAACATTTGTTGTATTTTCTGAAATGACAATGTTTTTTCATCAAGTTGACAATGTTGCTAGGCGTGATATCTTGGCTGTGCTACTACCATGGGTTCAGACTGTTGAACTACAAATGGAACCTAATAGCTCTATACCTAGTCCATCTTCAACAATGGTTATGAACAATCTTTTTGAAATTACTGTCATTTTTTCCTCTACAATTCAGAACGAAGTTGAAGCATTATGGGTTGCCATTGGTAATGGTAAATATCCAGGAAATGTCAAAGCTATCTTAGACTTTATTATTCATCATAGTTTGGAACGTCGAAGCCCTCAGTTTGTGGAGCATGTTCGAATGATTATTGTCTATCTTGCATCGACAGCCGCTGGAGAAGATATCATAGACGAACTGATTTCCAATCTTGTTCCAAAATGTATGATTCCTCAAAAGCCATTGCCTCAAGATACTAGTTTGGCAGCTTCTAAGTTTCCTTACGTCAGCAACATTCAAAATCTTTTAGATCCTCAAGAGAAAGAACTCAGTTTCA
The DNA here is from genome assembly GCA_000817185.1 of Magnusiomyces clavatus CNRMA 12.647. Classification (NCBI taxonomy): domain Eukaryota; kingdom Fungi; phylum Ascomycota; class Dipodascomycetes; order Dipodascales; family Dipodascaceae; genus Magnusiomyces; species Magnusiomyces clavatus. The sequence continues at coordinate 30,711 of CBXB010000033.1, forward strand.
GTAAAGGTCAGTTATCTATAATATTTCTAGTAGATATTCTGAGTGATCGACAACAATACATTGAGTCAAATTTTCCTTTGTTTCTTCATATTTGTTATGTACTGCTTGACCACTATACGCCAATTGTCAATGTACAAGCGCGAGAGATGCTCATCACAATTATTCATACTCTTGCCAAAAACACTGAAAAGGCTGATGAATTGATCAGTTTGCTACGCAAGAAAGACGCAGGAAGTACATGGTCATATTATGAGTTGAGTAACGGAAAAATCAGTACATCAACGCCTCCAAGTATGGAATCTACCATAAAAGACATTTTAGAAATATTCGCTGATGATGTCTCCGATCTCCGTGATCAATGGGCAAAAGTTGCTTTGAGCTGGGCTACGACCTGCCCTGTGAGACATATTGCTTGTCGATCATTTCAAATTCTCAGATGTTTGTTATATTTTCTTGATTCAAGTATGCTAGGTGATATGCTTGCTCGACTCTCTAACACTGTTGCAGATGAGTCCCTGGAAATTCAGGGATTTGCCATGCAAATTTTGATGACTTTAAACTCTATCACAGACCAGCTAACAAGTGAAGAATTGGTAAATTTACCACAGCTGTTCTGGGCTGCTGTTGCATGTTTAGGTTCAACTCATGAGCAGGAGTTTATGGAATCTTTATCAATCTTGGACAAACTTGTTGAAAAAGTTGACTTTAATAATCCTGAAAACGTTGAGCGTATTTGGTCAACTTTTCCTCAAAACAAATGGTGTGGCAAATTCGAAGGTTTACTATTTTGCCTTACGAACGGGTTAAAATCATCTGTAGCTTATGAACCCACTCTAAAAATGATTGGAAAGCTAAATGATTTGCAATGTGATAGTTCGCTTGTCGGAGGTGAAGATCGTCTTTGTATGACCATTGTCATCAATATGCCGCGTTTTTTACATGCATTAGAGACTGGTGTTATATCAGAAGAAGTTATGAATAGTTGTCTTAAATTGACTAAAATGTGTGAAGCGGAAAATCAAAGTGGTTTGGCAAGAATCTTTATGTCGTTATCTAAAAATCGTTTCCGTTCCAAAAAAGACTTTCTTGCTCAATGTGTTTCAGGAATTTCTAGCAATTACTTTCCAAAATATACTGGTCGTGTTTTAGTTTTGCTTTTGGGACTGTTATTCAACAATATATCTTGGATTAAAACTGAAACTATGGAACTTTTAGAAAAACTTTTTCCACTTGCAGATTTGCAGAGCAGTGAGTTTTCAGGTTTTGGTGCCGAGTTTATATCTCCTCTTTTGAGACTCCTACAGACAGATTATGCTGACCAGGCTTTAAATGTTTTGGACAAAGCTGGAAATATACATGCAAGTCCTATGGACAAAAAGGTACTGAGAATGAGTTTGGGAGATAAGAGCATTCGTAAGGAATATGAGTTATCCTCAACATTATACGGTATTCCAGAAAGCTCTGGATGGGCCGTTCCGTCCATCAACAAAACTTCCAACATGTGTCGAGGAAACGTTCATGCTGTTTTTTATACGTGTTCTGTAGAAACAGATAATGATGCGGTTTTACCTGTTGCTGAAGAATTTGAATTTCACAAAGAAGAAATTGTTCCTCCTGGTACAAAACTCCAAGACAACCTGGATACTATGTCTCTACCTGAGGAAGAAAATTCTGGTGGTTTGTTAACCCACATGTATGCAGAATTAGATACTCTTGATACATTTTTTGCCCAAAACGTTGCACCAACCCATACTCGCAACGTTTCAGCCACAGATACTGAAATCAGTGATCTCATGATTGACCCTGTGGAATCCGCACCACAAATATATGACAAAAAAGTCTCGATTATTCTAAATCGGTCGCTGGCTCGCACTCCTTCTACAACTTCTTTCAAGACCTCTCTTGCTGATTCCTTCAACAACAATAACAACGACAATGATGAAAATCTAACATCTCTGCAGCAGCAGCAGTTTTATCAGTCAAGTCCAGGACAATATATACCGCCTTATTATGATTCACGTTCTACTAACTTTGGCTTTAAATTTCATGGAAATTTGAAACGAGGTAATATGTCTTCACCCTTGGCCAGTCCAATCAATGTGGCTGCACCAGGAAAATATGGAGATCCAAACTCTACTGATTCAATAAATCATCAACAATTTTCTTACAATCCTATTGATTCAGACCTTCAAACTGCATATCACGATTTTGGAGATCTCAATAATGAAAGTGAGGAAAATCTAGAGTTATATGCCTCTAGATCTGGACCATTTACCGGTAGCGCACAATCAATTATGTCTGATGATAATAGATCTATTCAAAATAGCAATTACAATTATACTGATAGTTCTGGATCAAGTCTTGCTGGGAATATTCACAAAAATATGTCCTTGACTACTTCATTTGACTCTCTGCAAAACAATCAACATGCTTTTAAATCTCCCAACAAGAGTTCTCCAACAAGTCCACCTCAATCAAAACATAAGTCTAACTCTAAAAGTCCGGTTACTCCAGTTACTTCTGGATCAGAGAGCAGTACCAAAACTTCCAAATCATATAATTCGGGTGATTCTTTATTTAAGTTGGAAAGTCTGCTAAAATCAAATCCACTAGGAAAAGGCAAAAAAAAACCTGAAAAATCTCGGAAGTCATCCAGAGTTACTTCACCTGTATCAAATCAGAAACTTAATATTGCTTTTAATTCAAGCCCTAGTGAAACGACTGATAGATATACCAATATAGGGCAAAATTTACTTAGAGGTGCGCCTCCAATGCCAATGAATCAGATTGATCAGTACAATCAAGAACAAAAACAAAAGCATCATCATCATCATTACCACCGTCACCAAAAATCAAAGCATTCTCAAGACTTTATGTTTAATTCTTCATCTTCTATGGTTGTTCCACCCTCATCTCCTTCATCTCAGTCCAAATTTTACTCTAGTATTTTGTCTCATAAACAACGAAAAACAATGCCGACTCATTCTAATAAATTTTCAAATGGATCTGTTACAGTTGCAGGTCCTAGACCACTAAGTCCTTTGACAAATACAGCTGTTATTAATGATATTGACAGTAGTAAAGCACCCAATGGTAGTCAAACTGATGTCACTGCTAGCAGTGATATTTCAAGTACTATCAATGAGCCATAAGCGTGTGATTCTTTTTTTTTTTTTTTTCAGTTTCTTTTGTAACATATCAAACTC
>CBXB010000033.1:42422-52477 GCA_000817185.1 Magnusiomyces clavatus CNRMA 12.647
CTTTTTTTTTTTTTTTTTTTTTTTTCTCTGTAACTTTGAAAATTTCTAAAAGATCAATATGTATATATTACCTTTATAGATGCCATAAAATATAAATAAAAAATATTGTCAAAATATATATATAAATGATAATTATTTTTAAGCTTTCTTAGTATTTCATATGTAGAAAACAAACATACAATTAATTGAACTTGTCAAAGTCTTTTTTTAACAAAAAAAATAAAAAAAAAAAAAAAAATATAAAATTTTAATTTGCTTACAAAAAGACAATCAATTAATCGCTAAAGTATTTCAATTGGTTTTCTAAACTCTAACGATAAAAGAATTGGTGCCGATATCATACTGGCAATTAGTCATCAATATGTCATGATGAGTAATACTAATAATGAAACTTTTAGTTACAAGCTATGTAATAATGAAGCAGCACTTTAAAACTTTAAAGGTTGGATATTAATGTGTATGGAAAATGGCCTAAATGCAGCTTTTTCCCCTACAGAAAAAATGGCTGTATTATGGTTTTTTTTTCTTCCATTAGGGAGGCAATAAACGTAGATCAGTTCTTTCTGCTAAATCCCATAGTATAACATTTAGCGTAAGCAGCATCGGCCAAGTCCCCACTAATATTTTATTTTTTGTAATTACAACTTCAACACAGGCAACCATGTTACTCACTCCCTGCATTTCTCCATATTGATTTGGTAATCCCGCCTAAATTTTTATTTCCCTTTTTTTATTTGCTTCCCTTGTTTTTTTTTAGTTTTTTCCTTACTCAGTAAACTCATCATCACTATCATCATCATCATCATTACCACCACCACCACCATCACTAGTACTACTCTAACGCCAAACATCAATTTTCAACCTTTTTTCAACTTTTTTTTCATCCAGTCTTTGACCTCATTTGAATCAGTTTATAATCTTTAAATTTACACATACATAATAATGGTAAGTCTTGTGCAATTGCTTCTCAAATCTCAATGGCTTTTTATTTTAAGTCTTTATCTTAGCAGCCAAATAATTCAAACAAATAAAACATTTCGTACAGCAAATCTCTATAAAATAACTCTAAAGCTAACCATCTTCTTTCTATAAATCAGGCTGGTGCTCTTGAAAATGCAAGAAAGGAATTAAAGAACCTTTCCCTTGACGGTATCAGTGAAACTCAATATGGTATGTTTAATTATTATTATTTTTATTTTATTTTAGTATCTTTGTGCTTTATCAAATATCTACAAATCCTAACCTTTTTTCCAACACTTTTAAATCAATTAAACAGGTTCTATTTACTCTGTCTCTGGTCCTGTCGTTGTTGCCGAAAATATGATTGGTTCTGCCATGTACGAACTCGTTAAAGTCGGTCATGATAACCTCGTAGGTGAAGTTATCAGAATTGATGGAGACAAATGCACTATTCAAGTCTACGAAGAAACTGCAGGTGTTACTGTTGGTGATCCTGTCTTGAGAACAGGTAAGCCTCTCTCCGTCGAACTCGGTCCAGGTCTCATGGAAACTATTTACGACGGTATTCAACGCCCTCTTAAAGCAATTCAAGAAAAGTCCCAAAGTATTTATATCCCCCGTGGTGTCGACGCCCCAGCCTTAGATAGAACTGTCAAGTACGACTTCACTCCAGCAGACTTCAAGGTTGGCGACCACATTACTGGAGGTGACATTGTCGGCTCTGTCTTTGAAAACTCCCTCATGAGCTCTCATCACATTCTTCTCCCACCAAAGGCCAGAGGTACTATCACCTTTATTGCCGAAGCTGGAAGCTATACTGTAGAGGAAACCATTGTCGAAGTTGAATTCAACGGAAAGAAGTCCTCTTACTCTATGTTCCACACATGGCCTGTCCGTGAACCACGTCCAGTCACAGAAAGACTTTCTGCCGATTACCCTCTTCTTACTGGTCAACGTGTTCTTGACGCCCTTTTCCCAGTAGTACAAGGTGGTACTACATGTATTCCAGGTGCCTTTGGATGCGGTAAGACTGTTATTTCACAATCTCTTTCTAAATACTCAAACTCCGATGTCATTATTTACGTCGGTTGTGGTGAACGTGGTAACGAAATGGCCGAAGTCCTTATGGAGTTCCCAGAACTCTTTACTGTTGTAGAAGGCAGAAAGGAACCAATTATGAAGCGCACTGCCCTTGTAGCCAATACATCCAACATGCCCGTCGCTGCTAGAGAAGCTTCTATTTATACTGGTATCACAATTGCTGAGTACTTTAGAGATCAAGGTAAGAATGTTGCCATGATTGCTGACTCTTCTTCTAGATGGGCCGAAGCTCTTCGTGAAATTTCCGGTCGTCTTGGTGAAATGCCTGCTGATCAAGGTTTTCCAGCCTACCTCGGTGCCAAGCTTGCTTCTTTCTACGAACGTGCTGGTAAGGCAACTGCCATCGGTAGCCCTGACCGTAAGGGTTCCGTCTCAATTGTTGCTGCCGTCTCCCCGCCAGGTGGTGATTTCTCAGATCCAGTCACAATGTCTACACTTGCAATTACCCAAGTTTTCTGGGGTCTCGACAAGAAGCTTGCCCAAAGAAAACACTTCCCATCGGTCAATACCAGTCTTTCATACTCCAAATACACAAACGTTTTGGACAAGTACTATGAAAAGAACTTTCCCGAATTCCCAGCTTTTAGAAATAAGATTAAGGAAATTCTCTCTACTGCTGAAGAACTTGAACAAGTCGTTCAACTTGTCGGTAAGTCTGCTCTTTCTGACAGTGACAAGATTACTTTGGATGTTTCCAACTTGATCAAGGACGATTTCTTACAGCAAAACGGTTACTCTACCTACGATGCCTTTTGCCCTATTTGGAAGACCAATGCTATGCTTAAGGCTTTTGTCACATATTACGAAGAAGCTCAAAAGGCTGTTGCTGCTGGTGCTGTATGGTCTCGTCTTGCCGAATCTACTGCTGATGTCAAGCATGCTGTCTCATCTGCCAAGTTCTTTGAACCATCTCTTGGTGAAGAAGAAGGACGCAAATATTTTGACAAGCTTCAAAACGATATTGTTGAAAGATTTGCTGAAGCTGCTGAATAAACTTAAATTGGACATTATTTTTGCGTAGTAATAAAATCACAAGTATACTATATACAATTTTTCTAAAAAAAACTAGAAAAAAATTGATATGAAGACGGGAGTCAAAAGAGGGCCATGTATTTAATACAAAAATAAATATATAATAGCATTTTGTAATCAACATAAAAATTTTAATAACATACACTAATTTATTGTTAAATGAACAAAAAACACAAAAAAAAAATATTTAATAAAATTTATGAAAACAAGACAATATTTATAGTAAAATACATGAAAATAAGAAGATACTTAACGTGCTCGAATATCTAATTCGGGATTCAAATCCCAAACACAAGTTGTAGCACCAATAAACCAATTCGAAATTCTTGACCACATAGTTTTTGGTTGCTCTACTGTTCCCTCAAATATCGTATGCTGCTGTTCTGTTCTTGTAGGCCGTCCACGTATACTTGTCAACAAATAGTTTACAGGGCCCGGGTTGTTCCGTCTTGATGCAACTGACAATTGTGTCCAGTCAATGGAATAGTCAGGTAAAGGCATGGGAGATTCTTCTTCTTCCTCTAATTCCTGTTGTTGAGATTCTCCTTGGCCTACTACTTCCTCTTCACAATGTAACCCATTTTCTCCTTCTCCTCTTTCTTCTTCTTCTTCATGTCTTCGACGATGACGAAACATGCTACGACGATGGTTATTAGAAGGTTCTGGATGCGCCAAAGAGTCCCTAATTTGTCTTGAAATTAAAACGGCAGACCCCCGTTGAGAGGGGTTATTAGAGTTTTCATGTTGTCGAACAGTTCCATTTGAATCGGTTGAGACCAACACTTCTTCAGAAACGTCACAAGAAAAGTATGAAGAGACAATTTTCCTAATCTTTTTTAATTGCTTCAAAAATCCTTTACTATAACTCTCGTTTTCATTTTCATTATTGACCCCAGCTTGTTGAGAACCAAAAGAACAAAGTTGTGGGGGGAGGGTAACTGTGGGAGAAGCAATAGTGGCATTGTAGAACGGGTGCTGGTCAAGAGTAGCATAAGATGAAAATTGAGAAGTAGGTGGTCGGAAATGAAAGTTTCTGTGACGAAAACTTTGGGTAGTTGCAGTAGCAGCAGGATTGTTGTTGCTAGGAATTCTTGTTGACCAATTATTCGCTTGGGGAGCCACAGTATTTGAAGGTTGTGGTTGCTGCTGAGTGAAAAACGCAAAAGTTGTATTTCTTCCGCTTTGTAAAGTATTTGTTATTCTGACTGTCCTAGCGGTTGTGTTTACACTGTTGGCAATGTTGTTATTTTCATTTGTTGTATTACGACGGTTTCTCAAAGAAATGTTTTCATGAATTGATTGTTGTTGTAAGATATCTTCTTGTCGAAGTTGGTTATCCAACGCGGAAGACGTATTTTCTTCAGCAAGACTATCTGGAGAAGAAGTTGAGCCAAGTAAAGTTGTTCCGGAATTGGATTCAACTGCTGTGGTGGCACCCCCTACAGAACTAATTACTCCAGCAGAAACAATTTGTGTTTCGGGACTTGTATCGTTGTTTTCATTGTCACTGTTGTTGTTGTTGTTGCTTACAGTCTCGTTAATCAATGGCTCTTGTTGTCCGTTTTCACTATTCTCATTTTCTTCAATCACAGCAACGCTAGAGTGCTGAGATTCTACCTCCAAAAGTCTAAGACTTGTAGAAAGCTCAAAGTCAATCAAGTTCAAAAAGGAAACCTGTGAGGAAATTATGCTTCCATCATCGTTGCTACCCTCTCTAATTACGGGTTCGTTAGTACTAGCATGAGAAGAAATTCTGCTAGGGTTCTGATCAGTACCATTGTTGCTTAAGCCAGAAAGGCAAGAAACAATGTAACTACCATTGCCAGTGCTCAATTGTTCATTGTTTAAAGGCAAAGTGGGTGTTTGTACAACAACAGAGTCTTGAATTGCTTGTTGGTATCCAGGCGGCAAATCGTCCTGTTGAGACTCGCTAGTTGCACCTTCTGTTTCAGAATGACTTTTATTTGCAAACCGTCCATTTCTTAAAAGAAGGGATCCAAATTTACTATTTAGTATTCTTGAAGCAGAAAACAGATTTTTATAATGATGGCTGCCAGTGTTTTCTTCATTGTTCTTAATGATCCCATTAGCACAAGAAGAACTTGAGCAATTGCCAGCTGAGAGCGCTACTGTCAACGTTGGAGAGGGCGATTGTATATCGGAAGCGCAAACTACTGGTGAAGTTGCTAACGGTGAAGGCTTCCCAGTACGGCCCAATCTTCCAGACCATTCGCATCGAAGTCTTTGGCTCAAAAGTCTGCTAACAAAGTCATGACCAGAGCGCTGCACATTTTCTAATTGCATATTTTCAGACTGAACATTACTACTATTTCCTTGACTTTCATTTTGACCTAAACAATCAAGTCCAGAAAATCCTCTATTTTCTTGAAGTGCAGCGTTGGCAAGCATTTCCAAGGGACTCTCAACGGCAACAATTCTCTCCTCGTCAAACTGGACAGGCTCAGCAGCAGCCCGGTGTTGCGTAATTATAGTTGATTCAGCAATTCGAGTGGATGGCACAAGTTTGTCGCCAGTAAATGGTTCATAAAGAGGCATGTGGGGTGCTCCATAGTCCACACGCAATTGCCCGCGATCACGGTTGGTTCCAAGTAACCAATTCTCTACAGACTCGCTGTCATTATCTTCTAATGCAATAATGTTTTCACTTTCTTCGCCGTCTTGGTCAATGTTGTCTTCAGGGCTGTTATTGCAGAAGTGACTAATCAAGTTTTCCCCATTGACGCTTTTACTATCGTTGGCATTGTTGTTAATTGAGTGTGTTGGTATTTGCTGCATAGAGTTTGTAATGTCTCGGAAACTGTCTCGCAGGACTGAAGCTACAGGCTCCTTAAAGGTAACAGTCCTTGCACATTCTTGCATTTCTTCATCAATGTCATAGTCATTCGTCATTTGGTTAATCTTAGCTAGGGTTCTGGTAGGTACTGTTTCATTAACATTTTGGTTTTCTGCATCAGACTTAGCAGATGATAGAGATGCGGTGGTCTCTTGAGGATTGTTGTGGTTGTTACTTTGCGGGTGTAGGTTTTTGATACTAGCTGCAAGTCTTTTTTTTGATCTGTTGTACATGACTTTTTCGTAATCATTGTCATACTCTTGGAAACCCATGTTGCGGTTTTTGAACTGGTTTAAAGAATGGTCTTGTTCCATATCTTATAAAAAGTAGAAAAAAAAAAAAAAAAGAGATGATTTTTAAGTATAACGAAATATTACTTATAACGAATAAGAAGGATAGACTGTAAGATAAAGTAAAACTTATATCAAATGCAATGTGAGAGTTATACCAATAATAAGTAAAAAGGCTCTAAGATTTAAGATAAAATTAGATTATCCTGACAACAATGGTAAATGGAGGAAACAAAGCATCCAATGTTGAGAGTCATTTAAATACAAAAAAAAAAAAAAAAAAAAAAAAAAAAAAAAAAAAAATCGGCATAACATTTTGGAAGTTATTATTTTATTTTCTTTCCAATAATCCAAAAATCTAAAATAAGAATAAATTAACTCAAGCATGATGATGCAAAAAGAAAAAAACACAAACAACTTTTATTCTTTCTAATGTACATAAACGTTTGTAAATAATAAAAAAACTACTCTTGTAGAATATGAGGAGCAATTTCATGAAGCCATTCAATTTTGATTGGACTGACACATCGAGCATAATCCTTCATAGTTTTGACAAAGTTCATATACATGATTGCTTCTCGTTTCTGACCAAACAACATAGAACTTGGATGGATTGTCAATAGTTGACCATTCATTGTACTCCTATATTGCCTATCGGGAAGTCCCAAAGCAGTAAAAGAAATGTACCCATGAAGAAAACATTTCAACAACAGAACGATGTCAAATTGCCCATCGATGTTTGATTCAAACTCATCGGGTTGATACTCTTCATCATCAAAATCTCCCATTTCAACATCCTCTTGATTTCTTTTGTTTTTTTTGTTTTTCTTGTTATGCTTCCCAGATGACAAGTTATCAGATTTTATACCAAGAATACCTTTCATGTAATTGCAAAGCTGCTCACGAACCTGTATTACATTATCCATGGCTCTTTTGTTAAGACAAATTTGTTTGCACCAGGCTCGTTTTTCAGTAGATGTGTCGATTCCCAAATACATGTCGTACATTTCCTTCAACATAACAAGGTCGCCCCATTCCAATGCATTGGGAAAGTTTTGTTTTCTGTGCTCGTTTACTTCATCTCGTTGATCTGCTCTGGGATTCATCAGCAAGTTTTCAACCGAAAGACAGGCTGCAACATCCAAAACGATAGAAAGTAATTTAATACCACCTAAATTAACGGCCTGTAAAAGACATGCTGCTAACTGAGGTGCGACAGGAAGTAGAACCATTTGCTCACCAAGTTTAGTAATCTTACCATTGTCATCAAGAGCCTTGAGACCATAGAGTTTTAGTAATCCGGCTTTGATGGCATTTGTGCCGGGGCTCTCAACCCAGTCAAATGATAGAATGTCGTCGACTCCGGCTTGCTTCAAAAGTAGAATGGCGCTACTGATATCGGTTCGGATAATTTCAGCCTCAGTCTGTGCAGGCATTTCTTTAAGGTAGAAATCCTCGGTATACAGACGGAAACATTTACCTGGAAATTCACGACCGGCACGACCCATTCGTTGGCTTGCAGCGGCTTGGGAGATTGGAGTCACAATAAGTGAGTCTATACCGGTATCAGGGTTGTAGACCTTGACTTTACGAACACCGCTGTCAATTACGTATCTAACACCAGGCACAGTAACCGAGGTTTCGGCAATATTAGTAGCGACAATAAGCTTACGCTTGGGTCTTCCAGCCGTGCTGAGCTTTTTAAAGGCAAGTTGTTGTGCACTGTTTGGTAATGATGCATATAGAGGGATTGCCACTAAAAGAGGTGCTTCCTTTGGCAACAGAGGAGCAATTTCATTGATCCGCTCAACAACTTTTTCAATATCTTCCTGACCAGCCAAGAATGCCAGGATATCACCGGTTGGCTCTGTGATGTTTATTTGGCACGCTGCTTGTATCATAGTATCAATGGCATCGTCTTGTGGTTGATTGAGATAAAACCTCTGAACTGGATAAGTTTTACCTTCTACAAAAAGAATATCAGCGTTATCGAAAAACTTGCTAAACCTCTCGGCGTCCAGAGTGGCAGACATGATAATCAACTTTAGAGGATTGTTGGTATTTCTTCTATCTTTTTGAAGCTTCTTGAGCAGACCCATAGACAAATCGGTCAACAGAGTACGTTCGTGGGCTTCATCCAATATAACAGTATTATAATTACTCAGAGTTGGATTTATCATGAGTTCTCTTAAAAGCATACCATCTGTTAAGTATTTGATATAGCTGTTTGTAGATCTAATGTCAACACTTTGAAAACGTACAGAGTAGCCGACTTTAAACCCGAGTTCCTGTCCCATCTCTTCGCACACTCTTGTTGCTAGATTAATTGCTGCAACACGTCGAGGCTGAGTAATGGCAATCTTTTGTAAAAATTGATGCTTAGATGTTTCACTGTTCTTTTTGCTTTTGTCTTTAGGATTTTTCAAGCTCTCCTCGCGAGCTGCTTCGTATAATAACTGAGGTAATTGTGTAGATTTACCCGAACCTGTTTCACCTAAAAGAATAGTTGTTTCATTTTCCATTATGCGTTCAATTACTTCTTTTCTTGCTTGATACATGGGAAGATTTTTTCTGATTTCAAAAAGTTTATTTTTCAGTTTTTCACGAGCTTTATACAACTTGTCTTTTGAATCACCGGATGCTATAATACGATGGTCAGCCAAGCTCTTAAAGGAAGAAAACTTTTTGCGGTTTTCTTCATCTTCAGAGTCTTCTTCATCGGATGTGCCGTGTATTATATCGTCTTCATCTTCGGAATCAAAAAATTTAACCGTGTTTTCTTTTCTTAGATTTTGTTTTCTTATAGGTGCAGATTTAGAACTTTTTTGATCATTTTCGAGAGGGGGAGGAGAAGACCCTGGAGTTGAATCGTCTTTTGAAGAAGCGGAAGGTGAATCTGATGCTGATGGGGATTCAGACTTTGTCTTACCATTAAGCTTTTTTAAAGACTTTTCCGAGAGATCCTGCGACGGGTCACCGTTATGAATGTGAGATTGTGTTTTTAAATCTTTGTAGTTTTTTTGCTTTTTGGACACTTGGAATGTAGGCTCACTCAAAGGACGCTTTTTGTCTTGTTGTGGTTGAGCTACTAGTGTTCCGATATTATCATCATCGTCACTGAACTTGATATGGCTTTTTGGAGGCATATTTACAGTAAGATTATTGAGAAATGCAAAGATACTCCTAGAGGATTAGTATCGAAAAATGTAAAAATGTCCGAAATAATAATTTATGATTATTAATATCTAGGAGTTATGAAAGTAGGAAGAAACAATCGATAACATTAGTAAAATTTTCATCTGATTTTTATAAAATCATAAAAAAAATGAAAAAAAAAAATTTATATATATATATATGGCAAAAATAACAGGTTTAGGGATTTTTATCATGTGACATAACACTTAAGACAACTATCACAAGTTTCAATTATTTATTTATTTATTTTCTCAGAGTCTCAAAATTTTCCTCAAAGTTTCTTTTTCCTTATTCTCTCCAAGTTTATTTTTGAACCGCTTCAACTGCTCACATTAACCCCATACTGATTCAACCCACACAGCCAAATGGCTTTTTTGATCCAACAATACTAAAACATTTTTTGTTGTTGTTGAACAAACCTTCCTTAGTGCTATCATTAAAACACATTTTATTGAATTTTGTTTAGACCAACTCTCTAAACTTATTAATTCTTTAAAAAACTTAATTTTTAATTTTTTTGTATTTTTAGTTTTTCATTGAAATTGTTGCCGTTTATTTATGTAACCTTCGGATCAACAATTTCATATCTACAACAACAAAAAAAAAAAAAAAAAGTTAAATAG
>CBXB010000033.1:52546-67826 GCA_000817185.1 Magnusiomyces clavatus CNRMA 12.647
AAAAAAAAAAAAAAAAAAAGTTAAATATATCGCAATGCCCCTTTCAAACTCGGAGTTGCTAGCAAAAGCATTCCCTGAATCTAAAACATCTCAGCATATTATAACTAAGGTCAAACCCTTTTCTACTTCCTATAAATCAGATTCAAAAACAAATGCATTAAACCCCCCTTTTTTGGAAAATGAAAGTTGGATGGATTTGGCCTTGCAATTAGAAGAATCAGGTATGAAAAGCTCATCTTTTGTATTTTGATTTCCTTTGATTTTTTCTGTAGCTTTGTTTTTTTTTTATTGAAAAAGTCCCACGGATTTGCTCTATAATCATTCTCTCTTTCTTATGTCTATTTTCTTTGATTATTGCTCTAGTTCTTAGAATAAATATTTATAACTCTTTGGAAATCAACAATAATAAAAACTTGACTTGTTTTACTTATTAAGTAATTTTTATTTATTTATTTTACTTTTTTTTTTAATATTCTCTAGATAAACAAATTCATGAGATAGTAAAAAATCAACCGGATCCATTGATTGCAAAGCCCAATAATCTTCCATATTATCGTCACCCTGCCGCTCCTGTTATATCGTATGAGGATAGATCGATATTGACTTCCATCAATTTACTCCAATCAGATATTCAGTATCGATTATGCCCATATTGTTCGAAACCGCTTTGGATTTCGGCTCTTCAATATCATATCGAATCTTCATGTCCGAAAGCTCCTCAGTTATCAAAGCTTATTTCCGACTCCAACCTGCGGTTTAATACGAAGTTTAAAATTTCAACATCCAAAAATGACTTATCCGCCACATCAACAAACAACATCAACAATAACACCAATACTACCTTTTCTCCCCTAAAGAAAAAGAAAAAACAAGCAATACCTTCAGGTGACGAAGTTCAAGCTTCGAATTCTGCACCAGCAAATGATTCCCCTTTAAAAAAACGTAAAATTGGCTCATCCAAGGATGATGTCAATTTGGATTATTCTGAGCACTCATTGGAGGATCAGTCGCCACCAAAAAAGAAAACTAGAAAGTTCAACATGACCAAACAGAGACGTCAAGCCTTTGAAGAGGCTCGAGCTAGGGCTATAGCTAATGGAGAAGAACCTCCTACTATTGACCAATTGGATTTAGCTAAAATTACCAAGAAACAGGAGAAAAGGCAGAGGCAACAACTACACAAGGAAAAGGTAAAAGTTAAGACATCTAAGCCCAAGGCTCCTGTGAATGTTGAAAAACAATGCGGTGTATTGCTGCCTGATGGATCAAAATGCGCACGATCTTTAACTTGCAAAGCTCATAGCATGAGTGCTAAAAGATCTGTTCCTGGCCGCTCAGCTTCGTACGATGTACTCTTGCTAAACTATCAAAAAATGAATCAGGTAAAGCTAGCTTCTATGTCAACAGTTCAGCAACTTGCTGATGAAAATGAGGCTTTGGGAGGCTCTGCTGTTGATCCTGATGAGGAAGTCCAATTAGTAATGGAAGGTGTACAACGATCTATTCCTGTCCCTTTAGAACAAAATGTAATAGTCCCTGTTCGAATAAAAAACAGTTTTATTAAAATGAGGGAGCTCCTTGCCAATGCCCTGCTACCAAGAGGAGTTCGTCCTCCTAGCAGCGGAATTCTCGGGAGATCTCTTGCTATTGATCCAGATAATCCGGAAGAAGGCCAGCGAATAATTAATCCTATTGTAAGGCAACAAAAATACTTGCAGATTCAGGCTCAACAAGCTCAAGTTAGAACTGCTTTACAACAACCAAATACTGCATTAACACCACAACAACAGGCTCAACTTGCTACTGAAACTGAAGCTCAATCTCAAGTTAGAGCTTTGAGTCAAGCCAAAGCTCAGGCTCAATTGCGAAAGCTAACTCCTCATCAGCAACAGTTGCTACAAAAGCAAATATATCTTCAAAGACGGCAGATGGTACAATTAGCTATTACAGCTACAACTTTAGAAAATCAAATACATTCTCAACCCTAATTGCAATAATATTAGAATTTGCATTTTTATTTATTCATTTTCATTGATAATGACGGTCATAGCATAATTTGCATTTCTTTATCAAAAAAAATAAAAGAGTTTCTTTTTTCACTAGCATATACAAGATTAGTTAACTATCAATTATTGAAATCCTTTCATACCACCAGATGATAAAAGTCAAACGGCATTTATGATCTCACTTTACTATTCAAATTTCATTTCAAAAGTTTTTCTTAAACAGACTTTATGATAACAAATAGCATGTTGCTAAAGCAACGTTTATCTAGCATTTTAAAATACATTGTTATACTCAAAGTAAGATAAAATTATCGTTACACGTATAGAACTCATCATTGTTAATTCAAGGAAAATAAAAATAAAATAAAAAAAGTTTTAAATCAGACTTGCTGATCTTCTGGATCTATTGAAAATTGTAAAGGAACCAACAACTACAATAATCATCAAGCTTATTATAACAACTTCCAGCAGTCTCAAGCTATAATCTTTTTTCCGTTGAGTAGCAATAGCCAGCTGTCCGTATTTCTCAAACTGTCTGGCCATTTGAATTTCACTAAAGTTTTCCAACACTCGTTTTCTTCCATTTTCTTGGAACTTTAGTCGTTCTTCAGGTGATATAGTAAACAAGTTGTATGCAAATATTTCAGCCCACTTTTTGGCATCTGGAGGAAGCAACCAGCCAGTCTCAGGGGTGACTGTTTCTAAGGGACCGCCAGTGTTTGTGGCAATCACTGGAGTGCCGGCAAACATCGCTTCTAAAGGAACAATACCGAAATGTTCGTTGGAAGGTGTGTAAGCCAACAAGGCTGCATCAGCAAGCAATGATTGTTTGATGCTGTGGCTAACAGAAGGAATGAAAACAACCTTTTTTGACTGGACATCGCGAGTGTTGTAAGCGGAAGGGCCATCTGTAGGCCATACAACAACGTGGGATAATTGGTTCTTGGTACACAGCATTTGTAGCTGTGCCATATATTCGAGGTTTTCTTGCACGCGAGAATCAAATCCTCCCGCAATAATAAGCTTGCAATTTTCGGCTTCCTCTAGAGATGCTTGTTTCAAGGCAAGAGTAAAGGCATCAATTGCCAACTCAACATTTTTCTTTTTTTCAAATCTATTGATAGACAGAATAAAAGAGTAGGGTTTGAAAGGACTAGGTACGTATGGGGTGGGCTTGGTATCAACGCATGGGTAAGCTACACCTAGTTCCTTTTGGATATTAGGGAATTCTTTTTCAAAAACCGATCTAGTAAACTTTGAATTCACAATGATGACGTCAGCTTGACTTGTAGACCATTGCTCCAAAAGATCAAAGGGCAATCTATAGACCTTTTTGATTATACTCTTGTGGTCAGCCAACAGCTTATCGGGGAAATGCCCATAGAACAAGATTCTTGAGTTGGGGGCATATTCTCGAATAAAGGGGATACAGATCGATAGCTGATCTACAACAAACAAGTCAAAAGCCTGACCTTCCTTGGTGTTTAGAAGGGCAAATATCAAATGAAGTTGACGAAGCATGGCACAAATAATTGAGAATTTTCCATGAAAGTTACGTGGAACAATCCCGTCACCCAAAACCTTGATTTTCAACTTTCCAGTAGTTGTTTCAGGGAAAGCGCGTTTCTTATCAAAGTGACTTGTGTAGATTGTGACATAATGGCCGAGTTCTTGTAAACCAAGGGCAGCATCCACTACCAATCTTTCAGCTCCACCTTTGTGTAAAAATTACAATTAAACATTGTGATTAGTATGTTTTAAAAAACAATTGATCAATTCGTGTAATCAGATTCAACTCTTACCAATTCCCAGATCAGGGTGAATGAATGCAATCTTCAAATGGGACATGGTGTATTTTCAATTTGACAGATAAAAAGCAAATCTAAGACAGTTAGACGATTCTCAAAACAAAAGTATGTGAAGAAGGGACTTTGAGATTATGGACTAAAAGAAAACCTCATCAAGAAGAGCAATGGAATTAGAAAAAAGGGGAGGATGCTTGACACCAGTCACTACGATTGATCACTATGTAAAGGCGGTCTGCAGACGAAAAAAAACAACACATTTGTGGTTAGGGTTATTTTATCAATCATCGGAGCAATGCGATAAGGTGCAAAATATTGGGCCTCTAATTCTTAAAAAAAATAATTTTATTGATTTATCTTTGAATATCTAAATAATAAATGCATTAACTACATATTGAAAGTATGGATAGCTTGATTTATATGCGATAATTAAATTTGCTAAGTATTTGTATTAGTATCTTGTGCTGCTTGCTTTTAGTAGACTTAGAAGACTTAACAGCCAAAGCCTTAAGCTGGTTGAAGATCGAGTCAAGTCTGTCTGTTTTGACATTGTATTGACGTCCAAGATTTGACAAGTTTCAGAGTGTTGTAGTCAATGCCATGGTAGTATCATCTTCAACAAGATCAATAGGTGCGCCAACCAAATTGGAAACAACAACCTCTGCACCGTTGGTAACTGACTGGAAGAAAGGTCCTAAAAAAGCATTAGCAACTGCCATCGACAGATCACCCGTGAGTGGGGCAAAAACTTGGCTCATTGTAGCAATAATGTTATTGGTTTGAGAGTTCAACCCTGTAATTACCGTAGTAATAACATCAGTAGTAGTATGACTGTTGTGACTAACGAGTTGACGAGTCAAAGCATCAATGGTTTGGCGATAGTTTGTGGCAGAACCCTTGACTCTTTCTGTAATTGGATCTTCGTTTTTATGGTAATGTGGAGCTGCGGTACTAAGTTTTTTAGCAGCAGCTGAAAGTCTAGAAGTATCGATATTGTATTGGCTGCCAAAGTTAACTGCCTTGTTTAGAGTGGTGCTAAAGAGGTTGGAAATGACTGCCTGTGCCCCGTTTGTGACCAACTGGGCGAAGGGGCCAAGAAGAGCTTCTTCAACAGTCAAAGAAAGACCGCCAGTGAGAGGAACTAAGGTGTTGGCAATAGTGGCAGTACCATTGTCAATCTGGGAATCCAAACCGGTGATAACAGCAGTGATAACTTCAGCAGTAGCATGACCATCATGACTAGCAACTTGGCAAGTCAACTGGTTGGCGGTAGTTGGTGATGATTCCCTTGACACCCTATGCAATTGGGGATTTAGCGGCGTTAACGCAGGAAGAAGCAGCAAGGATAGTGACAAAAAACAAGTTTAGAGTTGACCGTTTTGCAATGTAACAGGACTGATAACAATAAAAATAGAGATTTACTAGAGTTAGACAAATAGAGAGCAACTAAAGTTATATTGAAAGATAACTAATGTGTAACAATTGAAAAAATGGGAGACTGAAGTTGGAACTGTTTTTTTGAAGATAAAAAAAAAAGGAAAATATAAATCAATTTGAATATTTGACTTTCTATTTATATATTTTCAAAAGAAAATTTTCAATATTGTTGGAATTTTTTTAGTTCACTATCATAGTGATTTGTTTTATGATTCGCCTTGATAGATTGACACATTCAATTGAAATTTTTTCATTTTTTATGAACTTCAAAGCAACTGTATTAACTTAATCATGCTTTATTGAGATTTTTGTAAACAAAAATGGAATCAGAAAGAGTCATATTTCTATTTTTATTGAATGCATTAATTTCTCTTTTTACAAGATTCTTACAGTTAAAATATTTTAAACCATAGACTATTTTTATGCTATTAATTATTACTTTTTGATAATTGTTGTTTCAATATCCAGGCTCAACATTTTAAAGAGGTTTGACTTTTAGTTCAATACTTGGGATTCAAACATGATAATAGCCTTTTACTCTAAGAAAAGTGATGGTACTTTAAGTTACTTTATAGTATTTAACAAAAGCAATGTAATCAGTAAAAAAACAGTTTTCTTGGGTAGCAAAATAAATATATTTAAGATGTTTGAAATTTTTTTGATAATTGATATCTTTTGTAGATTTCAAATGTCTATTCATTATATCTATATAATTTCTAGAATTTTAATTATCTGAATATTAAGCATACCAAATGCCGAAATTATTGTCTATAAAGAAAGTTAAATTTTTTTGTTAATAGTATTGAACATAAAAATTCAATTTAAGACACAAACAAATTAGAAATTGTTTATCAAAGTTTCAAAAAATATAATTTTTTGATATGAAATAAATCTTTATAACTGTTTTTATTTACAAAATCTAATTGACTTTTATTTTTTGTTACTATACACAAACTATTTATTTTTAAAAATCAAAAAAAACATAACAAAACTATTGAATATTTAGTAACATCTAGCTTGTCTCAACATATAGTCTATATAATGATCTCAATTAAACCCATTTCCCTAACAAAGACATCAACCCAGCTCCCGAACACATGTATCCATACGCTGCCAATACTTTTCTTAGCGACGTTTCTGAAAAGTCTTTTGAATTCAAAAACTCGTTCCCTATTAGCTCTACAAGACCTGCAAAGAACAAGATGCCAGCACGCAGCGCATCAAAAATGCCGTCCTGGTGATGAGCGATCGGCTGTTTCCGAGGGGGTACGAGTTTCGAACTCCTATGCCAATAGCAATGGCTATAGGTGCCGTTAGACCAAACACAAGAGCCAAAATCCATGGAAGCCACCATCTTCTGTTCCCTGAGGCAAAAAGGCTTAAATCTGGTTTTTGGGCGGGCCAAAGTGCTGTTGCAAGCCTTGTTCCTAGGCCAAGTCCCCCAAACAGTTGATGAAAAGTGATTACAATGTACAAGCTGGTGAACTCAGGGCAAATAACTGCTAAAGATAGGCCGACAAATACTGAATGGAAAATAATACCAAACTCCAAGATAAAAATTAGAACCAAGCTGCATTGCCAAGTTCTGTGCTTTCCTAATCTCATCTTCACCTGTGAGATTCGTTTTGTTGGAAATATTGTTTGTTGTTGTTGAAGGCAACTGGTTTGGGTTTTGTGAATTATGCACAATGTTTAAATTATTAGTATAATTAGTAATGCTGGGAGAAATAGCTTTTATTGAAACTTTGTTTGATACTGCTACTTCAGCAATATCAAAATTGAGTTTGTTTGAGTTTTTAAAAGATTTCATTTCATGATTTTCCAAATGAGAACTGTAGGTAAACCCTGGTCTACCATGATGAGTATGCGCAACACCTCGTTTTTCTAAATATTTTCTAGACAAAAGATCTACAAAAAAAAGTCAGAAACAACGAGCCCAGAGCAATGCCATATGCAGCCGGATAGGCGTTCCATAACTCGCCTAGACATTTGTTTGTGAGATATTCATTTGCTGGTTGAAGGAGATGAATCAGAGCAGTAGCTATGATAACACCAATGCCAAAGTACTTTGCACCAAAAAAAAAGTTTCTTGAAATTGTTTCGTAAGAGTACCACTTTTGTGGTTCTGCTTGGGGGTTGTCGTTGTCATCTAGATTGGAAAAGTGTTTGGAGATAATGGGGAAAAAGGCACCGAATAAGCCGGCAATAAAAATGATAAAAACTGATGAGATACGGGCACTCATATTCCCATTGAAACTGTTACTCTTGACGCATAGAATTCCAACTTTCTCTATTTTTTCCCTTATTCCTGTTGGACCCGGATCCATATTATTTTCTTGCCAAATTCAAATGCAAATACAAGAATAAAAAATATAAAAATATCGCTAAAATTTGTATTCTTCCTTTCTGATCTTGTTAAGATTTTGTAGGTAACATTGAAAACAAAATCCCATATTATTTAAAATAAAGTCCAACAAATATACTTCAAATTTTTGAATCAAATAATATAAAAGAACAAAAAAGGAAAAAAGGGCTTCATGATTACTTTAAAAGCGTGAGTTTATAATTTAGGATAAAATGATAACTTGAAAAAAAAACCTTTTTTAGGTCTTTTCCAAAATCTGAATGATTTATTTGTTTAATTGGTTGTAAAAGAATAACAAAGGTATTATTTGACAAAGTTGACCTTTCTAAATTATGCAAACTTTTTTTTGTCAAAATTACCGAATGATTACAATCTACAGAAATTTGGACTAAAGTAAAAATACTTTATTTTACATTGTAAATTTCTTGTTTAACCGACTCTTGAGCCAACTTCCAAGTCATTTATATCAATACCAAAAAGTTTAAATTATTAAACTATTAAATTTCTATTAAATATGTACTAAATGATTTTTTTTTTTTTCCTTTTAATATATAATCCCTAAATGAAGTGTTGTTGTTGCTGTTGTTGTATCCTTTTTTAATTTTTTATTTCGTAGTTTAAGTTTGGATTTGCTTTAAGAAAGCTTCACGTTCAGCTGGACTCAATTTCTTGATAGCTTCAGCTAATCCAGATACAGCTTGTTCCTTGTTGCTTCTGAGCAATGAGAGGAAAGTGGCTACAGTACCATCCTTCTTCAACTGAGTAACGTTGTGAGCCAATTCCTTGTGGTTCTCTTCTAACCACAGAGCAACGGCTTGATCATCGTCACTGTCCGCAACCTTGGACATGTACCAAGATTTGACACGAGCAACTTGTTCCAGTCTTGTAGATTGAGGAAGAACCTCCTTGATTCTCTTGAACAAGTACTCTTCGTTAAGACGTCGGCGGATACGCCAGAAAAAGTATCTTCTAGAGTCCTTCCAAGCCAAAGCCTTTCTAATAGTGCCCTTGGCCTCCATTCTTCCAACACGGTCGTGCAAGTCGGCAAATTGAACTGAGATTTGTTGATAGATTGGCAATAATTCTTCTTCACGCTCAGCAAGTTTAGATTGCAACTGGCTAATCTCAGATTCAGAGGCACCCTTCTTTTTGGCAGCTTCTATTTGTTCACTAATGTCGGCGTACTTCTTGTCAAGACGTCTCATAGTGGCAATCAACTTGTCCTTTCTGTACTTGATACCAACCATACCTTCGGGTTCAAGAACACCAGCTCTGGATTCTTCGTCAGCATACATCTCCATCATATCTGGGTTGATGGTTGGATCAACAACGACCCAAGAACCACCACGGAGTTCACCAGTAGGAGGAATGTAAATCATAATTGGTTGCTTGTAGTTGACCAAGGCGTCAACAATGTAGGAACCATACTTCAAGACTTCGTTGTACATATCACGTTGACCACCCGAAAAACCTCTCCAGTTGGCCAAGATCATCAATGGAAGTTGCTCACCTTGGTTAAAATCATTGATGGCTTGAGCAGTCTTGAAAGCAGAGTTAGGGTACCAGACTTGACCAGCTTCCTGTAAAGTAACTTCGGTAGAGTCTGGGTTGGCAGGATCGGCAGGAATGACGTTTTCAATGGTTCTGGTTTCAACACCGATAACACCGAATGGAATGCCACCGAGACGAGCACGGCCAACAACGACACCACGGGCCCAACCATTAAGGGTTTCAAAAAAGGATCCCTTGTCAAAAAGACCGCTTTCAAAGGAGCCATCGTCGTTTTGCTTACCAGCAATCATCCATCTTACATCATAAGGTTCATTGCGACTGGGAGTGTACTCAACATCTCTATCCCAGTTGTCGCCAGTTTCCAAAACTGGAACAGGTAAGTCACGTTGAGCAGGAATGTAAGACATCCATTCAACAATTTTCTCAACACCGGCAAAGTCATCAGTAGCAGTAAGATGAGAAACACCATTCTTGTGCATGATTTGAGTACCACCGAGTTGCAAGTTGGAGGAATAGACTTCACGACCAAGAAGCTTGTTGATAGCAGGGGCACCAGTCAAGATAATTGGTTGACCTTCAATTTGAATAGATCTTTGACCAAGACGGACCAAGTAGGCACCAATACCTACGGAACGGCAGGTGACAAGAGTGATAGTAAAGATATCCTTGTAGGCTCTTGAGGTAGCACCAGCAATTAAACCAGAACCTCTCAAACACTCGACACCCAAACCATCTTCCATACCAACAATGGTGACAATCTTATATCTTTCTTCACCATCTTCGACAATTCTTTCAACAATGACTGAGTTCTTTTTGCCAGACTTGACGAGGTCAGCATAGGTGGTAGGAGTCAAGTACAAGTAGTTGAAACCCTTGCTTGGATCCTTTTCATCGACCCAAGCAACAGAAAACAATGGCAACAATTCCTCAGCAATACCGATACGGGCACCGGAGTTTGCAGACAAGTAGATTCTTGGAATACCTTCTTTGCGGCACAATTCAGTAACAGCGTGGAAGAAGGCATCTTCTTGAGGACCGAAAGAACCAATCTTGAATGTAATGTCGTTGGCAATAATGACAAACTTACGGCCACGGGGGTATTCGGGAGTCTTTGCAGTGACCTTCCAAGCAACCATACCAATGTTATTGGTACCGGGTTCTCTGTTGATTTCAGAAAGTTCACCAGAAGCGTCCAAAATCAATTCAGTAGAAGAGAAAAAGTCTTCAGGCATTTTGAGATTGGGGAACTTCTTCCAGTTGGAACTGATGGCTTGTCTGAACAAGTCTGGGAAATCGTAGCAGTAGGTGGTACCCATAAGATGAGCCTTATATCTCTTTGGTTGAAGAGACTCCTTGGTAGAGTATGGAGTGCTAATAGGCCTCAAGTGCATGCTACCAGGCTTACCAAGACTCTTAAAGATCCATTCGCCCTTGTCATTGCGGACTTCGGCGTACAAATCGGATTCAACGACATAACCAGAGACGTTGTTAATCAAGGCTCTCAAAGGATAAGTCTTGCCGGTCTTTGGCTCACTGATGACAATTCTGACTTCAGCATTGGTGACACGAAGACGCCACAAACGGCGGCCAAAACGTTCCAAGAATCCACCAAAGGCAGCTTCAACTTGTTCAGGTTCCAAAGAGAAGACAGCAGAAAAGTTGATGAAAATGTGGTTCAAGTCAGAGTTGGAGGTGCCAATAACTTCCAAAGCATCCAAAATATCAGACATGAGGCGGTTGGCTTCGGAAATCAAGTACTCGGCAGTGGAAATTTCATCTCTCAACTTTCCTGGTCTCACAATGCCACGAGTGAAAAATCTGCGATCAGTTGGGGCATTCTTAGCAGTGGCCTCGTAGACGTGAATGTTTCTATTGTCAGTAAAAATTGGCTTAATGTTAAAGTTAGAAAGACGTCCAAGTTCCAATTGGAAGGCCAAGGCAGGTTCAATGTGACGAATGGCCTTGTGTTCAGCGTAGTCGGGGCCTCGGAACGTAAAGTATTGTGGGTATTTGCCTACACCTTCACCAATCACAAAGGTGACACGGCGAACGCTGCAAGCAGCAAGGTCTTCCTTGTATTCATCAATGGCTTCCTTCAAGCGAGCCAAGATAGTATCGTCATCCATGTGGTTTTCGGTTCTAACCATGATGCTGCAGACGTTACTCAAAAACTTGGGTTGAGCTGGAGCAGGACGACGTTGTGCAGCAAGAGAGCTTCTAGAACTGTTTTCAGAAGAGAATTCAAAACCATCGCTTCTTCGTGGAAGGTGTTCCAAAGCATTAGAAATGGCCTCCTCAATGTCGTCAAAGTCGGCAGCGGGAGAAATGACACCAGTTCTAATTGGGTCCTGTTCAGAACCCTTATCAGCCATAAAGGTAAGATCAGAGACAGATAAAGATCTTTGAATATCCTTTGGAGAAGAAGAGGTGGAAGGTTGGGTCATGGTGTTGAATGCAGCTTCAGCGAGAGAAGAGAGCTTGAACTTCCAAGTAACAGCAGGGGCGACACCATCTTCATTGTGGTAGTTGAGCTCCAAAATAGTGTAAGCTCTGCAAGCACGACGAACGTAGACTTCAAGAGCAGCCAGAACGACGTATGGATCGGAGTGGGTGAAAAATTGAGTTAAGACGTCAAAGACAGTGTACTTGGAGTCAATAACTTCCCTGAGGATTTGCAAGTTTGGAAGTCTACGGTCATAACCGATTTCACCATAAGAGTTTTCGACGACAGAAGATCTCAAAATATGTTCCAGTTGATCTGATCGTTCCTTCAAAGATGGCAAAGAGCATTGAATCAAGATTTCTCTGGCTCTCAAAACAACCTTTTGGGTGTATCTGGACTCGAGTTCGACAATCTTCTTCAAGGATGGGCGCAAATATTTGGCAATGTTGACGCTTTCAACCTTTCCTGGAGCGTACTCGTTGAAAATGGCGAGCAATAAGTTGTTTTTAGCACCAACTCTGCTATGAGATAAAATAGTCATAACAACACTCTTGATATCATCACGGTGTTCGTCACGGAGGCGTAAAATAACGTCTTCATCACGAAGATTTGGTTGAGAGAAGAGCTTTTCAACTTCGTAATATTTCTCCAAGAAACTGTTAATAACCTTGAATTCATGGGCAACAAGGCCTTCAGCGTATTGGTGGCAGATTGATACCAATGGCTCAATGGCCTGTTTAAAAATAAGAGCGTCTGTAGGATCACGAGGAATAAACTTGTCAAAAGATTTCAACAACTGTCTTGCTGGGAAATCTGCATTCTTGGCCTTGGCCTTTTCGATCAAATTGGAAAGTTGAGCATCTAACTTTTGGGGTATTCTGGAGTGAAGAGCAGAAGCTTGTTGAGACCACTGGCCAAAAGGCAAGTCGGGATTTCTAAGAACTTCAATCAATTCCTTCAATGTGCGGTTCATGACAACTTGGTTATCAAAACCGGCAAGAATATTGTTAAGAATCTTGGTGAGAACTTCGAATCTTTGGGAAGTCTTCATACCAATGACGGTTGGAGCACCCATATCTGGGAATTGGCCTTCAAATGGCTTAGCGAGCTTGACCTTAGAAGGATCGTCCAAAGCCAGAATGGCAAGAATGTCACCAGCTTGGAGAGTTGATCCAGGCTGCTTGATGGGCTGGACAACACCATCTTCTTGAGCAACCAAAGGCATATACATCTTCATGACTTCGACTTCAGCATATGGTTGACCAGCCTTGACATGTTCACCGTTTTCAACGAGGAACTTGACAAGCTTACCGGGAGAAGGAGTTCTTAGTTGGGTTGGATCATTTTCCATTTCCAACAAGCAAGTTTTGGAGTCGATAGACAAACGGGTAGCACCAACTTCTTCCTTCCAGTAAACACTGTGGGACTTTCCACCAAGAGAAATCAACAAACCACCGTCAATCAAAGCTCTGACACCGACGTCAATCTTGGAACCGTTGATAAATAGGGTATAAGCATCAACAGAAGATCTAGTGGCAGTAAACTTAAATCTTTGACCTTCGTAGATAAAGTCAATAGTAAAGATTGATTTGAGGGTATCTCTAGCTGGAGCTTGACCTTTTTCAAGAGAAACTCGAACTTCTTCGAGATTGGCTTCGGAAGCAATGTGGGCTTTTGTAGCAGCACCGCAGATGACAGCGACAAACATATCAGGACGCTCAACAGTCAATTTCTTGGAAATCAATTCATCTAACCAGCCAGTGGTAATCTTGTTTTGTTCGAAATCAGGAGTTTCAAGAAGTTTGATCAAGTACTCAACCGTAGTTCTGAAATCACCACGAATGGACAATTCCTTGAGAGCGACAACCATATGTTGACGAGAAGCTTTCCTGTTTTCACCAAAGGCAAAAATGTGACCGAATTGAGAGTCTGAGAAAGAGTGAATACCACCTTGGTTACCGACAGAAAAGTAACCCCAAACGTTGGAACTTGATCTAAAGTTCAATTCATGCATCATACCACTGGAAGGCTTGAAGCCCTCGCCAGGGTCCTCGGAGGTGATACGACAGGCGGTAGTGTGACCTCTTGGAACTGGTCTTCTTTGTGTCTTGAGAGCGTCTTCAGTTGAAAACTCAAAGTCGATTGGGGTAGAAGTATGAGGGTCAACACCGTAAAAGAGACGGATATCAGTAATGCGATGAAGTGGAATACCCATGGCGATTTGTAGTTGAGCGGCTGGAAGATTGACACCAGTGACCATTTCGGTAGTTGGATGTTCAACTTGGAGTCTTGGGTTTAACTCCAAAAAGTAAAATTTGTCATCTTGATGGGAATAGAGGTATTCTACAGTACCAGCAGAGACATAACCGACAAGCTTTCCCAATCTGACTGCAGCCTTTTCCATTTCAGCAAAAGTTTTTGGGTTTGCGATGGTTACAGGAGCTTCTTCAATAATTTTTTGATGTCTTCTTTGCACGGAACAGTCACGACCAAATAAGGAAATATTGTTTCCGTATTGATCTGCGAGAAGTTGGACTTCCAAGTGGCGAGCATTGCCAGCCAGCTTCATGATGAAGATTGGAGAGCCGGGGATTTCACCTTCGACTTGGTGATAAAGAGAGATAAAGTCCTTTTCATTTTCGACTTTTCTGATACCTTTACCACCACCTCCTTCAGAGGCCTTGATCATTACAGGGAATCCAATTTTCTTTGCCTTTTCCAAGCCGTCTTCGGGACCCGAGCAGCAGCCCATTTTGTAGACTTCGTCAGAAATAGAGACAAGACCAGTTTCCTTGTCAAATTCGACTTGATCTACACCGCTACCTGACCAAGGAATACATGGGACTTTTGCGTGTTGGGCGACAATTGTAGAAGAGATTTTGTCACCTAGAGATCTCATTGCGGATCCTGGAGGTCCAATGAATATGATTTTTTTAGGAGAGGCGGCTAGAGAGTCTGGGAGAAGAGGATTTTCAGATGCATGACCCCATCCAGCCCATACTGCTTGACAGTTATATCTTTCAGCAATATCTACAATGAGTTCGACATTTGCATAATTGTTATTGTTTGTGCCACCGGGGACTTCCACATATTGATCGGCCATTCTGATATAGTCTGCGTTGGCCGCTAAATCTTCTGGGGTGGCCATGACTGTGAATGAGATGGCGCGTTCATTACCGAATGTTTCGTAAGCCCATTTTCGGACTGATCTGATGTTTTTAACTGCAGCAATACCATTGTTTGCAATAAGGACCTATGGAAAAAAAGTCAAAGAGAAGATAGGTTAGTATGATTTTGTGTGTGTGTGTAGAAAGAAAAGTGGCAACCGGGATAATAAATAAACATACTGATTGAATAACTGAGTGTCCTCCATGAGATTTCACAAAAGCTTTGATTTCAGATTCTGGAGCAGTGTCTATTGTGTTAAGTCCAATAAAGTTTTTTGGAAGTTTCGAATGATCATAACGATCTTCAACTGATAAGTTTGATAGTGATGACGATATATCTGCTGTCATTTTTCTAGTTTGATGATTTGAGTAATGATAATAATTACGAATTAAATCTAAAAAAAATTTAGTTAATTGAGTTTTTTGTAATAAAGAAAAGAA
Organism: Magnusiomyces clavatus CNRMA 12.647; assembly: GCA_000817185.1. NCBI lineage: Eukaryota > Fungi > Ascomycota > Dipodascomycetes > Dipodascales > Dipodascaceae > Magnusiomyces > Magnusiomyces clavatus. The sequence continues at coordinate 67,723 of CBXB010000033.1, forward strand.
AAAAAAAAATTAAAGATAATGATTTAAGATATTCAACAAAAAAAAATTTTTATATCAATTGAATTTTTGTTGAATATTTTTTTTTTTTTTTTTTTTTTTTTTTT